>FIZR01017623.1:0-154968 GCA_900060175.1 Ferrisia virgata
TCTTATAAATTTGGAAATTTTGGCATCAGTTCTTTTTCACAAATTTACAACTACCTGTTGCTTATTCCCATTTGCGTACAGACACCTCAACTTCAAAAAATCTGAAAAAGAAAAATTGGAAAATCCAAAATTTTCCAAGCGCTTAACTCAATTGACAAACCAATTTTTCATCGTTTATAATCTCGCATCTTCCTTTACTATTTCTGCCTATTGTCTGCATGAAAATTTTCGCAATTTGGCATTTTTTATTCGCTTCAAAATTGTTGCGAATTTCATAATTTTACCAAAAAAATAAAAAATAAAAAGCTATGAAATTTCATGTTTACATTGTTTCATCACAACAATTAATGTTTTTAAGCGATGAATTCTCAATAGTTTTTAATTTTTTTTATTTCATTAGATAGCATTTCTTATTCTCCATACATAAAGTCCTCTCCAAAATTGTTGCAAGTGTGATAGTTTTGTCAAAAAATTCAAAAAATATATAAATATTACATTTCCACTACAAAAGTAGCTATGATCTTCTTTTAAGTGACGTCACAAATCTGGTGCGGTAGAAGAGACGCGATCCTCCGTTTTTCGCGTAAAATGCGTTTTGGTGTAAACTCTCTTTAGTTTGTAGATGTTGATTTTCACTGCTAGAAGTCTCAATCAATTTTGCGTTATGTGACAACCGTTTTCCTGACACTATTTGCACGACGGGATAGTTATCTATCCAAGCCAAAAATTTGTTCAAGGATCAACCACAAGAACTTCACTGAAATTTCCTAAAACAAGTTATCAATAATTATATTATAAAGACCCCTAAGATGTAATACTTTCTGCCTAATCATGTTCCACCAAAAACTGTCAAAATATTTCTGTCAGACAATACTCAAGGGACAAGAAATGAAAACAAAAAGCAAAAACAGTATTCATTTTTTGAACGAAATTTTCGAGTATACAACAGGGCGATGGAAGAAGAACGAAGATCGAAGAACCGAGAACCAAAAGCGTAAAAAACATGCAATTTTAGGGAGCAAGATTGAAAAAAATATACGTAGTTGAGCAATGGAAGAACGAAAACAGTGAGAGCAATTTTACCAATTCTGAAGAATAAGAAACAACCTTGAGAATTCATTTAAAAGAACAAAACAAGATCAAAAATAACTATTTTTTCTTTTTTGTTTTAAATTTCAGCAGGTATTTCCTCGATTTGTTTCAAGGTCTTACGCTCGTTTTCATTGAATTTTTCACTGATCTAATTTGAAGACTTCAAGTCGAAATTTCAAAAATTTGGGAGTTGAGTTGAAGAGCAAAAAACAGGAACGAGAACAAAGAACCGAATGAAACCAAATAAAGAACAAGAATATAAACCGACTACAATATTTCAAGAATCGTAAAGAACAAGAACAAAATGAGAGCAAAATTTACAAATCCTAAATGAAAATAAAATCAACAAGGGCAAAAAATTTTAATTTGAGAGAACAAGAATAAGAACGAGGACTAAAATTTACTCGTTCTTCCATCCCTGCCATTCACTCGATCAGTGGTGTAAAACGTGAAAATTTTTGTATTTTTTATGACACTCCTGAAAATGCACCGTATAATAATTAAAAAATCGTATTTTTTTCAAAATTTCACCTTCCTGTTCAAAGATAAATTTTAGAAGCACCCACACCAAATTTTTAATGAGTTTCTCGTCAAGAATACACCTCTTCACCACATTGCTGAGTTGGCTTATACGATAAATCATACAGGAAATCAATCAATCAGCATGTGCTTAACTAGTAACTATACCTACATTTAGTAACTAGCTAGTAACGAACAGTTAGATAACTAGACGTAGACAGCTACCTAAGAACCTATTACCTACATCGGTATCTACCTATCTACAAATCGATGCACTACAGGTATTTCTATTGTCCTATTAAGCATGTTAGAAGAATTTTTACACCCACATTATTCGGTTTATTACCAGTTGGTTTGATGCAATTCAGTAATTGACTAAATTTTCTCCCAGAAATTTCTGGAAACGCTCTGAAGAAAAAAGGAAGCGTATTAAACATTTTTTAGAAACGAATGATGGATGTTATCAAAATTATCGTTTCCTTTGAAATGACTGGCATGCCTCTACCTTATCATTTCTCTTTGTGGTCTAATGAGCTACGTGTTCAAATTTCATTCGGGAACTTCGGGTAGTTATTTGAAACGTAACTACTAACTAGTGACGTGTTTATGTACAAATCGTATAAACCTACTAATCAAGCAAAGTTGTTATCTACGTTTATGGGAACGAAGAGAAGGGTTACCACTGCCGTTATTACTACTGTCCATTGTCTTTTTATTTTATTTTTTTTATCAGAAACACCGGTCTTCATCGTACATTCTCATTTTATTTCGCTTTTCTTCGTGCATTTAGAGAATAGTTTCTATGCATATTTAATTTCACTCTGTATCTTCGTGAAAGATCCCTTATCTATTCAACGTAGATTTCATTTTCATTTTGTAGAATGAATAAATATCTTTTCACATTACTGATATTTTACTGTATTTTCCAATGTATCAATGCCAAAGGAACTGTTACTCTCGACAGTTTAACTTTCGATAAAGTAAGTTCCATTTGTTTTTTTTTCGGCGACAAAGACAGAGGCAATCCGAAGTGTGATAATGCTGTACTAATTAAAGTATCTACTTTGCGACAATTCAATACACACATTTAAAAAACTTGTTTTTCTAAGTGCCATAAAAGCATTTTTAGTTGTTCTCTGATTGTTCTTGCATTGGCAATTTCATCTTTTTTCTTATTTCTGACAGGTCCTTTCTAAATTCCAAGCAACACTCGTAAAATTTGACGTGGCTTATCCTTATGGCCCTAAACACGACGAATTTATTAAATTTGCCGAATCTGTTCACAATGTAGATGATATGCTAATTGCTGAGGTTGGAATTAAAGATTACGGCGAGAAAGACAACGAAGATCTTGCAAAAAGGTAACTTTATTAAGAACACTACGTAAAGTTATTCTTGTTTTACAGTATGTTATAAAGTTTGACTTCATTCAGATTTGAAGTGATTGATAAAGAAAAATATCCTGTGGTGAAACTATTTATTCATGGAAAGAAAGAGCCACTTACATTTGAAGCTGAAAATGATGAAGATTTTACGGTAGATAAATTACGAAGTTTCGTAAAATTAAATAATAAAAACATTTACATTGGAGCTCCAGGATGTTACGAACATTTTGATAAAATATCACGTGAGTTCACTTTAGAAAAAAGCTCTCTAAAAAGAAAAGACTTATTATTGAAAGCTGAAGGATTGTGGGATAAAGCAGAGGGATTCCAAGAACAGAAGTCAGCCGAAATTTATGTGAAGACAATGAGAAAAGTCATTGAAAAAGGCGATCAGTTCGTTTCTTTAGAAAAGGAACGTATAAATAAAATTCTGAAAGGAGACGTTTCAAAAGATAAAAAGCAAGACTTTACTCTGAGACTGAATATCCTAGATTCATTCGCATTAGTACATGATGAGCTTTAACTGTACAAATTTTTGTTCCCTCGCACTGATATTTTTGTATAATGTGAAAATATAGTTATATAATTTGTTTTTAAATATTACATTATTTTCTCAAGGGTATCCAATTTAGCATATTATTTTATGTGGTCTCATTATGTATTATACCGAACATCAAATAATTAAATGTACCTTGGGTAGTCTTTTAGTTGTTTTGTTAGTTAAGTTTGATTACTAAAATGAGCATTTATTTATGATGTGATGAAGTACGTAAAATAATTTTAAGCAATTCGATTATTGTCATCATTTTTTTCTTTCCATGTTCAGTTTCTCACTGTTGTACTTGTATGTATTTGTAAAAAAAAAATGACGTACATATATGAAGATACTTAATCGTAAATATTTTGTTGTGTACGATCAAGAATTGTGAAATAAATACATTTTTTAAAGTTGTCTCGTTGAAATGTAACCGCTCTTTTTTGTAAATTTCATCTTACACCATGACATGTATAAAAAATTCGATGTACATTCAAAATAAAAATTTAATTATTTAAAAATAAATAAGTATAAATTAAAAAATAATAAAATCATGAATCAATTGTTTAAAGTAGGAAATATTTTTAAAATTCATGAATTCATGATCATCAAAACGCACAATAATAAGAATTACTTATTCAAGTTTAATGTATTTAATGAATCCGACACTTTTATTGATTCTTCTTCAGATTTGTTTTTCACTGGAGAGTTTTCAGCAGATGACTCACAGGAAGTTGACTTTTTTTTGTTTTCTAAATAAGAAATTCCAAAATTAATATCACACTCTTTCATTAAATTCACATTACATAAATATGCCTTGAATGAATAACTACCTTCATCACAATTCGGATCACCTTCAAGTAATTCTTGAGCTTTTTTGAATTTTTCTTCCCATATTCCGGCATCTACAAGAATAATGATTGTATTTATTTAGTTTTTAAAAGTTATACGAAACATGAAACAAACGCAATTTAAATAAACGCACTTTCTTCATTAGAAAATTTAATGGCAAATATTTCCAATTTTGCAATTTCATCAGCAAAATCTGAAGGTGCTGTCCATATCCACCAATTCTTTTTCTTATTGGTACTCGGTTTACATAATTTCATTTCCGGAGTTACTAGAGTTATAAACATGCATTGTATATTATAGCTCATGAAAATGTCAAACATATTGATTAAAAATCAACTAACTAAAATGATTAGCGCATATTTTTAACGTTTTATCCCTACGCATAACTATACGAGCTGTTTTTTTTATATGATGGAAGAGTATCTTGATATCACCAGTGCCTCTTTCTTTCCACATTGCGGGCGATTCATTGCTATCGTAACGATATAATCTGGCTCGTCTGAAAAGTTATTCAAGGAACATGGAAATGTATAAATATAACAATATGCATACATAACTAAAATCATTTTATATTATTCTCCTGCAGTCCAGCAGTCCAATATTTACGTAAATTTAAATTATATTATTTCGTGTCTTCACAAAACTATCATTGTGATACATTCAAGTTGTTTTTATTATTATTGATAGAAGAATAGCATTTCCATTATTCATAAACAACATAAATATTTATTTACTCATTTTTCAAGTATCTAATGGAGTTACATATCTCCGTAATATACCCACCAGATGAAATAATGTATTTCAAGTAGAATTTAGATTATAAAAGCAAGAAAATCAACCTTTAAAAATTTGTAGAGATCAAACGGATTTCCAATTTTTAAAAGTACATCGGTTTATTTTAGAACGAGTTGAAGTGATTTGTTTCTCATCAATCAGAACAAGTAAGTAAATCCTGCATACAAGAAATTCAGAATTTTTTATTATTATTTATTAGATAGGTAAGCATGTAATAGGGACATAACTCAAAGGTATTTTTAGCGGGAAAGGGGGGAGGGGTGTGGAAGTAAAAAATTTGTCGACCAACTTTTTAATTATTTTTTTCTCACTAAACTATGCGCAGTGGCGTTGCCAGAAATGTTTCATGGAGGAAGTTCAAAATTTTTCGGTGAACTATGCAGCGAATAAAAAGTTTAGTTTTTCCGGGTCTCAACTTTTTAAAACAAAGGAAATAGGTACGTGAAAGTTTGAAAAAATATACTTCTTCAACCATTAAAAATACATTTTTCAAAGTTTTATGGCAAAAAATAACGGATTTTCAGGGGTTTAGTTTTAAATTTTGGATTGATATGAGCAATTTAAAATTTTTTTAAATCCTGTAATTGTATCATTGATTTTGCATACCTTTCATTTTAATGCTTTTAATAAGTCCAGTGCTGAAATGAGCAAAAGCACTTTAGATAGGCATATCACATATATCACTCCCGAGCGAAGCGAGGGTAAAAATTTACAAAATTGAAATTGCTCAAAACAGAGAGAATTTAAGTTTAAATGAGAATAAAAGTTCAAATTTTCGAAAATTTTTAATAGAATTCTTTATGTGAGGCGTGAATGTCGCTTCTTCTCTCAATTATTTTTTACGCAAAAATTTTGAATAATTCCTGAAGTTAAATTTTTTATGATTTAGCAATTTATTCTTCTTCATTTTTTTCAAGTCGGTTTTTTTCACCGTCTTTATAGTACATGTAATAAAATGATATATAACAAAGTTTTAATTTCAAAGAAAAAGTACCTACAAATCGAAAAAAATTCGTTACATTTTCGTCTTTTCGCCTGCTATATTGGTGCATTTCTCTAATTTTGCTGACTTTTTCAGTCGTTTTCCGAAGGTGGGGAGGATGGGTGTTAGAACACCCCTCTCTACATTTTGTCACTGCCATGCAAATCCACAGTAATTTGTAGAAAGCAAAAAAATTCAAGTTTAATTATGTACTCGATATAAATAGAATAAAACTAATCAGAACTGCACAAAACATTTTAAAATTTACATTTAGTATTAATTTTTGATCCATTGAAATCACTCACCAATAACTCATAAAATTAATTGTTCAAGTATTTGAAAAGAAAATTGCTTACAATTTGAGCAGCGTTGTCTCATCTTCTTCCAAAGTAACGTGGGCTATAAGCGGGAGGGAAACAACCGGTTCAAAGTGTATGTCTGGCTCATAATTTTCTGAATTGCCCTCGTTATCGGATTCTATCTCTTTACTTTTAGATTCCATATTATTCTGAAAATAGTACATACATGCATTAATACATGAAATAAGTTCAACTGCTGAAGTATCCAAATTTATATATCTGAGGAAATTGTAATATATTATTCATGTAATTTTTGATGGAATTTTCAAAAATTGTTGGTGGTTTTTACAACATTATATGCAACTAAAAAAATATTTTTCTGAATTAAATATTGAAACAAAAAACTTTGGCTTGGAAGAACACATAGGAGTAAATCAATTTAAAGTAACAGCTTATGTAAAATCTCATTATATAGGACATGTATTCATATTACAATAGTTTTTCAGTTACGTCGCACGCATTCATGCGCTTGCTTTTGAATGGTTTCAGAAAAAATTGTTTGAACACCTACTTTCATCATTATATTGTTTTACGTTTCGACCTTAATAGCGACGAACAAACATTTGTAACTGATTTTTAAAGAATTTAGGTTCAATAGGTAAGTAAATCAAAGTTGCAGCTTTCACAATACACTTTTAATTAATACCATTCCCTAGTAATTAATTAAAGCCATTTTAACTAGAACAATTAATTGTAATCATGGCAAATAAGAGGAAATTATCTTAATAGCTTCCTCCTCTAAACTAAATACATTGGGGAATTTTTTTCCATAAAAGCAATTCATATTAGAAAAAATCAAGAGACAATTTTTCCTTACTTTTTAATCAGCGATGGAAGATAATAACCCTGTAACAGCAGAAATCGGTTCCGAAGATTTGGCTGATAAAATTTTGCAACTTGGCAAATGGATAAATCAACAAAACTTAATACCAGAACTTCCAGGTAAATATTCATCATTTATTCATTTTTTGGTGGTGCAATAATGTAATATCCATATACTACGTTTATTAAGTTCAATTATCTTTTTAAACAATTGCTTTAGCATGCCATTTTCGTACCAACTCACTCATTTCACTTTTTTTTTTTTTTTTTTTTTTTTTTTACAGAAAAAACTTTGAAATTATTTCTTCATAGCTGCATGTATGATATTGAAAATACAAAAGCAACTTTGATATCTTATTACAAGTTGAGAGTTCGATCCCCTGAATATTTTTCTAATAGAGATCCAACTGGAAAAAATTTACTTAATGCATCCGAAATCGGGTAAGTAATATGGCCAAAGGTGAGAGAAATCTAAAATCATATTAATTTCTAGTTTCATTCAGGTATTCTATTCTCCTGCCAGGAGTTACTGACGAAGGTTATAGGGTGATAATGGTCGGATATTTTCATTCAGACACATCTAATTACATTTTTAATGATCTAATGAAAAGATTTATGATGACCGTCGACATGTGGTTGTCAAAACTTGAATTATGTCCAGGGTATTTACTTTTGGTAGAAGGTAAACATTCAACATTCAGTCATTTCACTTGCGCATCACTGGACAGTTTAAGAAAAATTTGCACTTATTTTCAGGTGCGACATGAGATATAATTTAATATTTAACTAAATCTAAGACTTCATGAAATTAAAACATGATACCGCACTTCTTTCAGGAAGCTTTGCCAGTTAGATTACAAGGGGTCATCTTTGTAAACATTTCTCCGGCAGTGAATATGCTATTAACAATGGTGCAGCCCTTTCTTTCGAAAAGACTTCATAATTTGGTAAAATTTTGATTTTGTTTAAGAACTGATATCGAGTTGGATGACATTACTCACTATTTCAGATACACAAGTATCCAAGAGGAAACACAGATTACTGGAAATTAATTCCACAACGCATATTACCATTAGAGTTGCAAGGGGAAGTCGGTAGCATTCGTGAAATGCAAGGTGAAATTTCAAAGTTACAGAAAACTTTTTACCAGAATTGATCTGAATACTTCAAAAATTAAGTGAGTGTTATTTATCAACTTACAGATGACACGCAACAGGAACTTGCAGATTATTCAAGATGGTTTCAGCAAGAAGATGAAAAAATTAAAGAAATTGCAGCAAAGCAGCCAAAACCTGAAAACAAAAAATTGTTCGAAACACTTTTTTAATTTGTAATAACAGTGCATGAATTACAATACAAATAAAATAAATTGATAAATATGAAGTAAATTAGTTTATTATGGTTGATGGTGAATTTCACTACTCATCTATTTAATATAAAAAAAATTTTAAAACTCGGGTATCACATTAAGTCAAAAAAAATTCCAAATAGCGTAATTTCAACTGAGACGTAACATAAAAATTTTAAAAAATGATAAACAAAATATTACCAATCAACGTGAATTTGTTCTCAAATTTTCTACAATGCAGGAAAATTTTTGCGCCATTATCCATTATCAGATTTTGATTTTTTGTTGACTTTTGATTTTAAACCATCCATCCATCATCTATCATAATCATATGACATCTGCTTATACTTATTTAACTTCCCTTTAGGGGCGTGGTTGTGTAGTGAATCGGAAACCATCTTCGGCAACATTGCAATTTACAATTGCTCCATTTGGTATGCCATATTCAGCCTAATTTCATATGCTGCCTGTTTCAGTGCCACATAATGTTACAATTTTTTCTACTTTTTTCTTCTAAAACCTGAGTTTTGATTTTTGAATCAATTGGAATTGAGTACTTTGTTATTTGTAATTTGTATTGAGTAATAATAATTTTGTAATTAAGAACACTTATGCAATAATATTTATTTTTATATAAGATTTGGGTAACATTCGATGTTAAGAGAGTACTGAAAAACGTTATCATTCTTACTTTCCTCATAATATGAAAAGTGAATTTAATAGTTGAAATTTTGTTGTGAAACATTTCATTAACATCTTATACCAATGGCTGGAACTCGGCGTTTACAAAAAGTAAATAATACTTCTTTAATTTTTCTTACGGAATTCCATCTTTCTCCTGAGTTCAAAAAAGATGCAGTTTTTGCTGCTAGTGCATTTGTTGTCCTAATTTGTTTTCAATGTTAGTGGTCAACTTATACAGATGTTTTTATGGGCTATGAATTATGGTGATAACAGTTGATAATTACACTCTTTTATTTTGCAAACACGCATAAACTGGACATATTTTTTTGAAGCGTAAATACTATTAAATTGAACAATTGTGGTGTATGTTGCAGGAATTGAATGATATGAGGATCAATGGTTTAAAATGTTTTAGAGATATTCAAGTAGATGAATCTAATATTTTAACATGGCAAGGATTAATTGTGCCGGTTAGTATTTATGCTCTCTATTAATCTTTTACTTCTTCACTTTATAAAAATGTCTAAATTTAATTATTTGTCTTAATTTTTAGGAAAATCCGCCTTTTAATAAAGGAGCTTTCAGAATTGAAATAAATTTTCCGGCTGAATATCCATTTAAACCACCTAGAATTAATTTTAAGACGAAAATTTATCATCCTAACATCGATGAGAAAGGTCAGGTTTGTTTACCCATAATTAGTGCTGAAAATTGGAAGCCAGCTACTAAAACTGATCAAGGTAAAAATCAGTTTGGAAGTATAGTTCAACATTTTCTTTTATTTGTAAAATATTTTGAAATTGCCTAGTTATCCAAGCTCTTGTTGCGTTGGTCAATGATCCAGAACCGGAACACCCTTTACGTGCTGAATTAGCAGAAGAATATTTAAAGGATAAAAAGAAGTTTTTCAAAGCAGCCGAAGATCACACGAAAAAATATAGCGAGAAAAGACCAGCAGACTGATTAATTTAGTTGTCAAATTTCAAAGCACCAATGTTCTGGCTTGTTGACTCTAGTTTTATTATTTACTACTAACTCGTTATTGTTTTCTGTAAAAATGATAAATTACTCACGATATATGTCAGAAAAAACATTCATTTGATGTTGGGAAACAATATTACCTTTCTATAAACAAAATTAATAGTAATATCATTCTTTATTTAATTGATTTTCTTTTTGAAATGTGATATCTATTTATAAATTACGTCAATAATGTAGGGGAGGAGTTAATTTTATATTGGATAGCAAAACTCTTAATTATATATTTTGCTTGTTCTCCTGTGTAGTTGACTTTTTATGAGGCGTCTTATCTCAGTTTTAGTGATCGATCGATAAGCTTACCTTTTTCCGAACAGAATTCACCGCTTCATGGATGTCAAAAATTTACTATACTTAATTTGAACTTCTTTACATTATCGTGTTGAAGAGCTTATTAAATATAATTCATTGTTTAATATACTGTTTTGTTTTTATCCGTTCATCAATTTAGTTTTCTTTTCGGATTGTTCTCCTTTAAAATTACTTTTATTCCAAAATTACAATAATGATCATTGTTTTAGCGCAACTTTTATTTCATATCATGTAAATACAATGATTAGTATGTACGCCAGTGAAATAATTAGAAATATACGAACGAATATATTCTGTTTCATTCTTTCTTCAGCAAATCATATAATAAAAATCATCTTCACTTCGGTGGTTAGAAGAGAATTATTAAGTGTTTCACGACATTACTTTGAATGAAAAGCCTGTTCCGAGACTAAAATTCCTTTTAACTTTCATAAGTTAAAGTATATTTGACAAGAAACAAAAATCCAATGCATTTAAAAAATTAAAAACGAAAAAATTTGACATCACAAAACTAGAAATAAGCTTACAAAGGTACAAAAATCCATCGACAGCCTTGATTTCAAAAAAAGATTGAAGATTCACCCAAAACTATCTTCTCGTTCGTCTTCATCATCAAACAGATCAATATCCTTCCCTTTAACATCTTCATCTTCACCAAATTGAATTATCGAATTTATGGTAAGGAATATATCACCAATGTTTTCTTCGTCTTTAATATTCAAAGGATAAAATCTTACCAAACTGAAATCTTCTATAAGTCTTCCGATAACTTCAGTAAGTTTTAAGTATTTCTCACCCCATTTCGAACCAGTATTTACTTCTGACAACAAAATATGAGGATCCGGCTCTAAGTAACTGTAAATCCATTACATGAAAAAGGAATAATCAAATTTTGAAGAGGTAAGAGCATCACTACAAAAAAAACTCTACTTTTCCATCCAAGCGTTCATTAGCAAAGTTTTTCGAACACCAAGTTTTCATCAACAAGCTAGTAATAAGCCTGATGGTGAACACTTGGTGTTCGAAAAACTTTGCTAATACACGCTTAGAGGAGAAGTAGTTTTTATTTGTAGTATTACACGCATCTCGCAACGGTTCTTTCATTAATGTAAGAGCATTTAACAAACCTGTCAAGTTGTTTCTTAGCAGATTTACTAATCAAGTCTATTTTGCTCAGAATGTTAACATGAGGTAATTCCAAATTCACCATTACAGACAATGCCGACATGGTACCTGAAATAAATTTTGCACCATCGATCATAAATTGAGAGTCCACCAAGAATACTGAACAAAGCATAAAATTCCAATGTTTCAAATGCTCCACTAGTTTTTTGAAGACATCCATATGCGTGTAGAGTTCAATTTGACCAGGACAATCAAATAAAATATAATCATCATCATCATCACCAAGTTGCTCATGGAACCATTCAACATTTTCTAACAAATATCTGAAAAATAAAATGTTTGATTGCATATTCCTGAGACACAAACGTGTAAGAGAATTTAATTACTCTAGGCAGAAAATTAATCCACCGTTAGGTCCGTAACGTAATTCTTCTTCTTCCATGACATCATCTATATGAATCAACTCACGAATATCAATCAAAGGCGAGTAATTAAAATATTCAGCAGCAGGATCCAAGTTCACAACATGAACAGTTTTATTATCTGCTTCTGCATGTTGCATAATTGTAGAGCAATAGGTGGACTGTAAATTTAAAACAACGAAAAATTTTCAGAGCAAAAATATAACAAATCAGTTGTAAAATTATTTGAAACTTACTTTGCCACTGCCAGCAGGACCAATAACTATTTGTCCGTATCGCATTTTAGCTTCAATTTTGATTTGAAAAAATATTATTAGCGAAGTATCAATAAAGAGCAAATTGAAAGAACTTTCAATGTTAGCATAGATTTTCAAAATAATTCTGATCGAATAATCAACTGAAGTACCTCAGATTAACCTTTAAGAATTAACTACCCGGTTAATTGAGCAAAAAAAAATATTGAACAGAACATAATTCATGTGATTATTTTCTGGACAGTGCGCTTATCTATACACTGGGCTGCGCTGTAATCTGTAGCATAGCTGACATGCAGCCTTCACACTTTCAATACTGTATACTGTTGGCCGTCGAAAAATCGCGATTTCAAGGATAGAGGGTAGTTGTATGTTAGATGGGTGATGGGTGAAAATACTTCATATCTCCCCACTCTTCCACCATGTTTTATGCTTTGTTTTTTGGCCGCTTGACGCATCTCATTGTAGACGTATTACGAACTTCCATGGTTCCGCGCTGCTGCCATGCCAGTAGTTTCTCATTTCGTTGTTTCGATTGGCTGTTTCACTACAAACCGTAACCATAACCTTATCAAAAAACTCAAAAAAGTGTTTTAGTCATAGACTTCAGAAACGAAAAGGAGTACTTGTTGTGTGAGTAACTTGCTACTCAACTGAATATCATCAAACAACTCATGAACTCATACCATACCTAAAGAATTCATTGTTTTGTTTGTATTAATTGTTATGTGATTTTAATCATGGCCGGAAGAAATCGTTATGAAACCGGGTAAGTATTTCCTGATACTAAAAGTTCTGATAATTATAAAACGTATCAGCATGAAGCTATCCTACAGCTACATCTAAACACCGTATTACCGTATTGTCTTCTTCCAAAATTATTGTTAACAGTATTGCTATCAGTTGCACGTTTCAAGCTCTTGGAGTTTTCACCTTTATCACATTTTTAATCTGTTAATATATTAATTACTTTATTTCTTATCGATTTCAGACATGGAAGTGGCAGACCGCAAAAGCCTTTGCCGAAGGAACCACCATACACAGCTTATATCGGAAATTTACCTAATGGTGTAACGCAGGGAGATATTGAGAAAATGTTCGAAAACTATAACGTATGTTTGTATTCTTTGTGCGATATGCACTTCATCATTAGTTTAATTTTCGTCTGAACTTTGTGTGTAACGCAAATTTTCTTCAACTTTGAGTGCTTCATTTATTCCAATTTATCCAATTGAAAACGAACGTGTCAAGTTAATTTCCGATATCCTTTTTTTGAACTATTGCTCTAAAGGTTATTAATCATGTTATAGATCAAAAGTGTAAGATTGGTGCATGATCGAGAAACTGACAAATTCAAAGGATATTGCTATGTAGAATTTGACAGTCTTGATGACCTTTCTAACGTTCTCGAAATTGATGGTCACATGTACGTCGAAAATCAGCTAATAAGAATTGATGTTGCGGAAGGAAAGAAAAATGAAAAGTCTGGCTTCGATAGAATGAAAAATAGAGGAGGTATGTTGCACTTACTGTAAACTTTTAATAATCATGTAGGCTGTGTTCTGGGCATTTGAAATATGGAGAAATTTATTTATTTATTTTTGTGATGGTTTCATAATCTATACATTGAATGTTATGAAATTCAATATAGGATTTGAAGCATAAATTGTCTATGCACGTATTTTGAGAGATTTTGAGAATTCTTTTTCTTTATTTGAAAAAAAAATTACGGGCAAATTTTGGATAAGTTTGGACAAAATTACTGAGAAGCGTGGACAAATTTCAATCTTGGAATCTCGTTTTTTTAAGAAATGAAATGAATTTTCGAAATTTTTCAAAATATGTGCATAAACAATTTTATTTCAAAAGATGCATTAAAATTGCATACCATTTTATTAGTTAATTATAAAACTACCGCATAAATTAATTTTCACCAATGAGATAATCAAAGTTTATGTTTAAAAGATTTATATTTTGATTTGAATTTTCCATAGGATTTAGTAATAATCGTGGAAATAACTTGAGTGGAAACAGGACAGGAGGTGGCGACAGAAGAAATTTCAATAATTTTCCTCAATCTGGTTCTGGACAAAGTGGTGGTAGGATGTGACAAATTTATTGTTCTGCCGTTAAATTCACTTTCATCACTTTGATTTCTTACGTAGGTAACTTTTATCAAAATGATCGAGGTTACGCAGGTAAAAGAACTCAGAAATGGGAAAGTAACAGAAGTACGGGTAATAATTTCACCGAACCTATGAGCAATAATAGAGGAACGTTTGGGCAATTCAATAATGATAATAGAAGAGGAATGGGTTCGGGTAATCGACCAGCATTTTTCAATCAGAAACCGCCGCCCAGGCACGACAGAAACAGACAACAGTATAATGATTTTCCTGAGAATAGTTCAAGTTCTTCATGTAAGCAAAGTACAGTAATTTTTGTCTCCAAATTGTTTGGACCAACCTCCATATGAATTGGGCATGAGTTCTGCTCTTTTTTTTGAACTGTTGAATTATGAATCTGCTGAATAATTATTTGATTCTAACTGTTTATTAATTTTTCCCGGCATTTGCAGCATCAGAGCAAAGACCAAGATTAGTGCTACAACCACGAACAGTTAAAGATCCTGTGAATCAGTTGGCAGATACTGTTCAAAATTCTTTAATTTTTGGCGGAGCGAAACCTAGAGAGGAGAAGTTGAAACTGATGGAAGCTTCCCAAAGTACATCTTCTGCGTCTTCTAGTATCAACCAGAAATCTGATAATTAATTGAGTATTTTTTTATTGCGTTGAAATTTTTTGCGTGAGGTAAGTAGTGCATTGATATGTACGTTAAATAAGTAGAATATATATCGAATTTGCTTTTGTCGATAAGACGTTTTTGTAATTTATTTATCAATTCGTTAATAAGTGTTATTTCTGTGTTACGAAGAGGTCTGTGAAATATATTTCTTGAATTGCCGTTATGTCCTATGTTTTCTCTTTGATACTAAAAAAAAATATTTGAGTCTTTATCAAAAGAAAAAAATAATGATTTTCCATTAAATACCTATATTTTAAAATGTGTAAAAATAATTCACGTTATTGAAATGCTTACAATTGATGAAATAAAACATTTGAAAATGTAGTTCGTAATGTGGTATATTTCACTTCTTGCGATGTTAGCTTTTTAAAAATGTGAGTTTTCGTTGTTTTTCCATTGTAACAAGAACTTCAATTAATTACTTGCGCGAGCTGAAATCAAATACGAGTTTAATGTATTGTATGTTTTTCTTTTCAGATTTGTTCTTCAAATCATTATTATTTGTATGTTATGTAATGTAATGAATGATTGAAATCTTAAGAAATACTTTAGGAGTGTTTATAATTAAAATATTTGCTACTGAGTCAGCCTTTAAAGGATAAGTTTACTGGCCATTTTCGCGTGCAACATAGAATAATTTTTTTCGATCATACTTAATAGAATTTTGTAATATTTAAAAATCGAAGTTATTTGATTAAAACTATTTTTTTACACTGTTAATACTATCTGTAACAGCATTTATTGTTATTTTTAGTTTGATAAGTTTTTTGGTAAAATTATGTATGTTTAGTAATAAATACGTATTCATGAAGTTTTCCTGTTCGATTGATTAACAAGATTGTAGCTTTGTAAATTTCTGTTTGGAATTAAATTCGCTTTCGTATTGATAAATATTAAACGAACGAATACTTTTTGGCTTCCATTGTACCGAAAATGACTGTTATGAAATCTTGAATTTTTCTGCAAAACTTTGTGTTTGAGTAATCAAATCATAATTGAAACGGTTCGAAATATTTTTAAATTCCTGGATTCTCGTTTGTGTAACAGAAGATTATGCTATTAAAAACAAAATTACACAAATACAAACGAATTGTGACAGACGCTGCACGAACCGGCGTAAAAAAAAGTTTTCACTCTACCCACAAAGGACTCTTAAAGTATAATGTAGTTATAAGTCGTACTTCAATTATTGAGGTAAACAACATACTCGTCGGTCAGAATTATGTACTGGGGTGTGGAAAACCTCGTGTGAAAAATTTTTCTTCTCCATTGCGAGGTAGTAGGGATTTTAGAAGCCAACTGAAGTTTTGAAAAAAATACTATAGCCAGGCAAGCTAAAAGTAATCGGACACTGCCTATTTTATTTAAAAATGTTCAGAACGAGTTTCAGAAAAAAATTGCACATTTCAATAAGGGTAAATAATGTGGATGATGACCGATTATTTTCGATTCATCTGGTGATGGTGATCTGCATAACTTCAAGTAGCCTTTAAAACATCTGAGCCGAAATGTGGAAAGGTAGTTTTTTCACAAGAGTTATTTGATACCCTACTGGACCGGCGAGTGTTTTTTTGGTACAATAGTTTAGGCGTAAGCTCGGTTTAAAAAAAAAAACAAGCATTTTTCTGCTATAAACCGATGTAGGTAAAATTATCTGCTAAAACTTTGAGAGTTCTTTGGTAGGTAGAATGAAATTTTTTCAGCATTCTGCGATGTTCCAAGGCATCGCTGAACACTTCTCACCTCTCCCACAATAACAAAAATTGATTGACCCTCTCTCAGAAGCGATTTTATTAAAAAAATTATGATGTCCGATTGCTTTAGACTTTGACGCGCTGGATTTTCAATTTCTGACTGTAGATCATACGCTGTTGTTGTTGTTTGTTGTTTCGAATTTACCGTCCATCTATTCTCCAATCTCGCAACTTTAAAAGTTGACCGCAAGTTCGTGTGAAAATACGACTTCTAACCTCTGTTACGACAAAGCATTGATTTTTTTTCTCAATGGTGTCGGATTACTTTTGAAGCACACTGTAAGTAGAAACTATACTACCATTTGACTCATTTATGAGTGGGTAATTTCCTTCTTCTCAGTTTGTATTTAAATTTTATTTGTCTAAAAAAATTTTATCGACGGAAATATAACTATCCGGTACCAAAAAAAAAAGGAAACCCGATGATTGTTATCATGTAGACTACCGACGCAAATTAGATAAAATGACGCGCTGAACCAACGCCGATCAGATTCCAAAAATGTAAGGAAACATTTATTACATGTCCGTTTCCTCAGCGTTGACTGCTTTGAAAATAGCGTGACTACTTTTTTCAAATAGAAACCATCACTTCAAAGAAAAAATTTGAAAAATTGTTTCATAAAAACATATTAAAGTAAAGCGGATTTGACGCGATTCAAATCGAATCTGATTCGGAACTTTTGGTGAATCGTGTCATTTCAGATTATAGATAGGCCTACTTGAAGGAATAAGGGAAAATGAAAAATAATGCAGAAAGGTTAAATTACAGTCATATATCCAAAATAAAAATAATAGGTATTCAAGGAAATGCATTCATTGAAGCAAACAAGAGCTTATCAAAAAATTAAAAATGTAGTTCATGCCTATCTCGGTACATATTTTTTTTACCGGTTTTATCTCATAAAAAACTGAAACATCACTATGCAGAACTGATTTTTCATTCAGAATTAGAATATAAAATATTATTAAACCAATCAGTTTCACTTCAAAAATAATTTATCTCTTTTCAACGAAAAAAAAAAAAAAAAAATTAGAAGAAATTTTACAATGTAGCCTTTACAAAAATTATGCGTCTATAGTTGTAGGTCGATACGTTTGCATAATCCATTCCAAAGAGCGAGTGTAATATCACAGGAAAATACTTATGCAAATTGGTGAGTAAAACAAATGAATTATTTTTTTATAAAGAATTTTGCTGTAAAAATTTTATAATCTAGAAATCTTTCATTATTGATTCATCCTAGCTTCGTATAAAGTTGAAATTTGAACAATTTTGAAAACAATTTATGATCTCTGTTTTCTCAATTCAACCTCCATTTTGTGTATTTCGATATTTGGGATAATTTTAAATTTAAGCATTGTTCTATGATATAGAACTGAAAGCTGAAGAGTAAAAACGAAACCTAACAATGTCGGTACTAAGAAAATCATGTGCCTATTTTACAAACAAAATTGTAAAGCATTTAAAATTTTAAAAGATACAAATGTACAACACGCTAACATGTATGCACACATTTCCATGTAAATACTTCTATTATATGTAATTAATTACAATAGTTTTAAAATACGTAAGCTTCATACATTGCGCAAAAAAATGTTTTTTCCAAGTAAGGAGATAAAACGCTACTTTATGCCCCTCTCGCTAATCGCTCAGAGGTACAAACAAGCGTTTACCTCCATCATTGAAAAAAAATATCGTATTTAACACGGGAGATAGGTGACTTCAATGAGTTTGCGAGTGGAATAAACCTCAAAATTCGTCAAAAATCACAGTATCTCCCTTGTTGAATAATGTACTAATATAGTTGGATCATCAATAAACAAATTGCATTAAAAGATAGGTTAGTTTTCCTGCTAACAAACTGAATCGGTATGTATAATAACTTACCTATTACGTGTTATGTGAATCATCGGCATGTTTTGTGATATTGTTTATTCGTAACCAAAATGAATTAGATACCTATACATATTTATTTCTAATTTCAGTACACGTGGTCAAACTGTTAAAGTAGAAATAATGGAAAGATACAAGCATTTCTATGCATACATACATATATATACATCGATAAATTACACTTATTCGCAATATTCACAATTAATCTCGTACTAAAGGTGCTTTTAAATAATTATCCTATTAAAAGGTCATCATTACTGGCCGTTATGAAGTTACTGAAAACATCGGAAAATGTAGGTACTTGCATTAATTGTGCTTTACAGGAGGCAGCTGCAGTTTTAAAGCTTAGCTAGTTACCTAGTGAAAAGCACTTTCATCACAAGTAAGTAATAAATACCAAAATAAACGAACTCTGTTTTTTTGGGAAGGCTGAACAGTTATTCTCCGAATTGTCCATTTTGTACACGTACGCAGGTGAACAGGGTGGCATTATAATATTTATGCTCACACTCTAAATAAGCTGACTGAAATCAAGAATAATTTTTATTATCTATCACTTCGGTACATATTAGTATATGCTAAAATTCAATTAGTCGTAAAGTAATTCTTTGGAAACTACCTAGTATTTACCTAATGTTTGGGGTGATGGAGATTAGAGCATTTACTTTTTTTTTTTTTATTATTACAAAAACGAAAACCCATAATTTTATATGCCTGTGAAAACATAATAAAATATATGTATCTACTATCTACGTATTGAAAAATATAAGCAGGAATTTTAAAAGCGAACTCACCCATATTCTTGGTAACAAAAAGTCTGCCTTGTGTGACTGATTCATTTCAACTAAAAATACGATAAGTGATTTTTTAATGAAAAAAGTGTATATCTAGTAAAGAGGAAGTGAAAATAATTTAGTGATAGCGAAAACGATGGGTATAATAGATTAATTTTTTACTGATGTGGATGTTGTCACCATTCAATATGATATGAACAGCAAAATGATAGAAAAGAAATCTATGTATACCATTTACAATAGGAAATTTTCATTTTTTTGGTTTCAGATGTTCAACTAGCAACATTTAGCGATAAAGCAGACTCTTGCAAACGAGCAATAAGCAATGACATAATACATTTGACTGTTCAGATTTTCTTTTGAAAAATATTTGGCGCAGCAAACTGTGGAAGAAAATTTTGTTGCAAATTCGTGTGGAGCTTGAAATGAGCATTTTAGAATATCTCCAGTGTAAATTTTGTACTTTTATCGTTTTTCTCCATATTGTAAAAATTAACTTTCTTGATAGCAAGTATTCTTACAAAATTATGTCCAATGAATGGCGGTATAAACTTTTTTACGTTGTAATTTTTCCAACTTCTCATTAAGTTTATTCAAAATGGCATAGTGTGGAGAATTAATTAACGCTTGGGTTTGCAATTTCTTGTAATTCCATTTTTTTTCTTTGGCAGTCTTAATACTTTTATTTCCGTATAGCCGAAGGTATAATCCCACCAAAGATCTCTAAGTTTTCATAATAGTACACACATAGTTTGTAGTTACGTACCAGTTCCTATACCAACCACCTGGTAGGCAAGTACCTACTTATCTATTTTGTAAATTATATAAGCGATTAATTTTAGTTTCTGCCGTTCGTCGATCTATTTTTGTTATCTGTACGTATGATGTATGAAAGTATAAGATTGTTGCACTAGAATGTACGAGAGGATTTTTTATTTCTTATACCTTACAATGCAAAACATACTATTTAACGAAATGCGGCGACAAGAATTACAATGCATTTTAATTACTCTAATGTTATTACAAACCCATCGAAATTCATTAAAAAAATCAGGATAAATATTCGAAATCCATTTAATAAAATTAAAAAAATGCTTTTTAGAAAGATAATGAAAACTTAATTTTAGCAATAATATTAAGAATAATTTAATGGGTTCAAGTTGACTCCAGAACTTCTAGGTACGTCAGAGGTAACCAATAATCCTACGGGTTTCAATTCCAACTGTAAAATATAATAATATTTCAATTATTCAACATTGATTATGATTATTGCTTACTTTATAAGTCAAATACAAATAAAAATTCATTTACTTTTTTACGGTGTAATTTTTCCAATTCCTCATTAAGTTTATTCAGAATGGCATAGTTTGGAGAATTAATTTTTGCTTGAGTTTGTAATTGAGTAATTTCTTGTTCTTCCATTTTTTTTTCTTTGGCATTCTTTATACTTTTATTTCCATATAATCGCACTAAAGATCCCCAAGTTTTTAACTGCGGATGCAAAGCCTAAATAAAGGTGAATAAACAGTTGAAATATTTCAACCAATAAACGCATAATTATGCAGATGAAACATAAATTACTTGCAAAATAGCTTGGGCTGCTTTTTGTTTTCCATCTCTTTTATTGCGACAATTAACAGTAACTGTGTGTTTTCC
Source organism: Ferrisia virgata (assembly GCA_900060175.1). Classification (NCBI taxonomy): domain Eukaryota; kingdom Metazoa; phylum Arthropoda; class Insecta; order Hemiptera; family Pseudococcidae; genus Ferrisia; species Ferrisia virgata. The sequence goes on from FIZR01017623.1 coordinate 21,429, forward strand.
AACAGTCATAGTAAACTGATTATTTTTGTTGTGCTTCAAACTTACATTATAATTTATTTTTACCTCAATGGTGCCACAATTCCTGAAGATCGATACAAAAAATGAATACTTAATATTTTAATATGATTCTAGCTGTACACAGAAACAATAATTAGAATTGAATACAAACCTCCTTAAGCATGTTAATAGCATAGAATATGGTGAAGGTTCAGTAGTTCTAGCGCAAAACTCTGCAACTCTCGGATCAGTAATTTTAATTTCATCAAATATCTATCAACAAAATAAAAAGATGATATAAAATTAAAAAAATTAAAATAAAATGTTTGAATGAACTTACATTGTTGGAATGGAGCACAGACTCATTATTAGTAGTTTTCTTAACGTTTAAACCACAAATTTCTTCCGCTTTTCCATCTAATTCGGGAATCAGCATTTCCAAAGTGATTTTTGCAGCCTGCAGTTTTGCTTCTTTTTTGCTACTGCCTTTCCCTTTACCGTATTCCATGCCTTTTAAAAAAACTATCGCTTCATATTCATTATTATCTATTGAAAAAATGTAAAAAATGTATAAAAAGCAGGAAGTACAACAAAACAGGAAAATTAAATAAATTTTCTACCATTCTCTTTGTATTCATAAAGTGGCTGCAATTTCAAGGATTGTTGTAGATATTCGTGAAGAATAGCTATGTAACTTTTACCACTAGGATTCATGATCCATTCTCGCCGGCGAATGACTTCTCCTTTACCGTCTTGAAAATCGATTTAAAAATATAACATGTTATAAAATGGAAACTGAGGAGTTACACAAAGCTCAATTCAGAAAATTCAGCAAACCTCTTTCGAAAATCGGAAATGAAATTAATTTTGTTCCAGCAGGTAAACTTGGACGGTCTTTGAATGTGTTGACGTTTTTCACTGTTTTTGACTGTTTATGTTTAGAACTAAATTCAAAATAACCGTACTCAAAAAACAACAAACACGTACTTAGACTACTTACAGACGAATTAAATTCAACAAAAAAATCAAACGCAAATGTAGATGTACCTAAGTTTTAAATGGACTTTTCTAAACTCAAATAGCCTTTGGCAATATTCATGAACTTCTTTAGCATCTAAGGACTGCGAAAGATGATTTTTATGAACAGTTTCCACTTTGGTTATTGGAACTCTCAGATTTCCTACCCAAAATTATAAACATGGATATCAAAATATGGTATGTGGATTATAGTTCGGATTTATATTTAATTTTTTCACCTACCAATTATGCGGGAACAGTCTTCTATGTTTGTTTGAGCTATTTTATCGATTGCTTTACGATATTGTAAACATGGTATTGCTGAAAGAGGTATTCTATGGTTCTGTGCCATCAAATAAACAAAATCAAGATAAATTCATTGAAACGGCGAAATACAAAGATTTAAAAACTAACATAAGCGTTTCCAGATCCCAAAAAATAAGGTCTAGCTAATGTACAAACACGTGTCGGCCTATTTAGATACACCGGTATTCCAATGTGGTGCATCATTTGCATCCAACCTTCAGGTAATAAATCAAAATGATCTCCTGTAATGTCTGTAAAATAAAAACAAATTGAATGTTATTAGATTTTTGCAATATATATGTACACCAAGATGAGTTGTTTTAAAAATTCAATAGAAAATATAATGTAGTCACCATCTAGAATTATTTTTTCAACTTCAACAAAATCGCCATCTTTCTTTTTCCTGTCATTAAATTTCTGGATAAAGCTATCCGCGGGTTTTTTGTATTCATTCGGAAGATCTGAAAAGTAAAGATCATCATCCATTAAAACTTTTCATAATAAAATTAAAATTTATACACGAACTACAAATACCTGCATCGAGTAATTCTTCCAGTTCTGATAGTTCTAGTTCTTCCGGATTTTCAGCTTCTGCACCAGATTCGTTACTTAAGCTGAGTTCTTCTTCATCTTTCAGCTTCAAATCGTCATCATTTTCGCAGCTTTCATTTGCAGCGTCTTTATTGGAATTAAAATCAGGGTTCTCCAAAAAAAGACAAGAACTTGAAGACGGAACATTACCAATTTCAGTATTAGAGCTATTTTCTTTAACACACATAATAAGACCTCCTCCATATTCCTAAAATTGAAATCAGTATGAAATTGAAGTAAAAAATAAAAAATACATTTGAAAATTGCGAAATGAAACACTGACTTTTTGTATTTTGTGCTCTAAATAATTGAAAGAACAAGTTTTCAACTTTTTATTAATTCTGCTAATTTCTTCACTATCTTCAATTTCATCGCTTTTAGTTCGTTTAGACATTTTGAAGTTGACGATATTTCAGGTTTCTATAATATGTTTTTTATTTTAAGCGAATTAGTTAGGAGTGAGTAGTCTCCCAATCTCGAAGTAAAGTTGTGAAGAGTTCAAATTTCACTGGTGTTACAGAATTAAGATAACATACTACCAAGAAATAATACTGAGCGATAAAGCTCCTGAAGATCACAGACTTGAGAACTGAGAACTGGTAAAGTTTATAGTAGGTTTTCGTTTTGGTACAATGTACAATTTCATTTTTTGTTTTGATTTTGATTAACCAAAACCGAAACAAAAAGTGAATTCATGAAAATGAAATTGTCATGAATTTTTTTTTACGAACAATAATCATAATCTCGGATCTCGGAACTTTGGAAGTCGGAATCGCACTGGTTTTACAGTTTTAGTTTTTGGCAAGGCTTGAGAGCGGAACGCAAAGAAGAACAGAACGAAACGGAGAGAATAATACGATTTTAGAACGAGAGAAACAGATGGGAACGAAGCACTCTTCACTTGTGTTGAGGAGGAACGATAAACTTTTGGAAGAAACAAAAATTAAACAAAAAGATTGAGAATGAATGGAAACAAATCAACTGGGTGAAACTCAAAAAAAGTTCGGCAAATTCAACGTTGGATCCGTGATTCAAAGGCATGATTTCGTACAAAGTTGAATTTATTGCTTTGAGTTACCTTATCGTATATTTCGTGTAAAACCGAACAGCAAAAGTTGAAACTGAAACATAACTTTATAGTTTCATATTTTTTTTTGAAATTTGGGAACGGAACGGAACGAAATAAATTCATTTGGTTCTGGTTTTTGTTCTGGTTTGCATCCCTGTTGTATCGACAGCGTAGACAGTTTCACAAAAATAGCTAAATAATTATTATTACTGCGTTTTGTTACCCGGAATTCTTGCACACCCTGTAAGGATTGCAACCAACGTCAATGATTTTGATTTATGATGTGAGAATCGTAAACTATCACTTTTCCTCATCTTTTTCTCAAAAAAATATTTTTGTATTTGATGAAGTATTGAATTTGTTAAAGCGATAGTCGAATGTATTTAATGTTACCATTATTATTATGAATTATTTTCGTGCGTGTTTTCGACATTTTCATTTATTGAAAATTGTTAATTTAATATTTCGCGATTTGTTCTTGTTTGCTTAGTTATGAAACGTAGTAGTAGCCGTAGTAGTTCGAGTAATCGACGAAAACGAAGATCTAGTTATGGAAAATATGAAAGTCCATCTCCGGAAAGGACGTATTCTCGTAATCGTGTACGATCTCCTTCGAGTGGGAGATCACGATCACGACGAGCGCATTACGAAGAACATGAAAGATATTCTCCATCCAATGATTTAAAGAAAGCTCATCAACCTTTTAAAGTTTTATGCGTAAGTGCTTTGCACGGTGACGCCAATGATGAAGTTATCAAGGATGTTATATATACCGAATATAAACGCTATGGTGAGTTTATCGTTAAAATATCACGAGGAGTCGACGAACGGGTAGCGTATATCTGTTTTAAAAATGCTGAAGATGCTCGTGAAGCAATGCGCAGTAAGCGAAGAATTTTAATTTATGATAAAGTGGCAATTGTAGAACCAGTGTTCGAAAAACCACGACATTTTGATGATCGTTATCGTAACCGATCTAAATCTCACTCTCCGGAGTACGATCGCTATTACAGAAGATTACCATCTACCGGAGATCCCTCCAGATATTATGACAGGTTACCGTACGTTCCTATGCCAGTAGTACCCGCAGATTATCGACGAGACATGATTCCCATTGCCGGCCCGGAATATTTACCTTTACCTCATATGTTACATCCTCTACCTCCACCTGTTTATGGTCCAAGACCATTTCTACCTTATCATGGACTACCATATCATACTAATACTTTTCATGAACCAAAAAAGTTCCCAAATTATTTACACCATATTCCTCCAGAAGATGATGTATTAGCCACCAGAACTTTATTTGCAGGTAATTTAGAAATCGGTACTTCCAAAGAAGATTTACGTAGAATATTCGCACCGTATGGTCATATTGAAGATATTGACGTTAAAAGACCAGTTGGAGGAAGTGGTACAGCGTATGCTTTTGTACGATTCAAAAATCTTGATATGGCTCACAAAGCTAAAGTCGATCTATCTGGTAAAATTTTTGGAAAGTATCAATTGAAGATAGGATATGGTAAAGCTACTCCTACAACTAGAATATGGGTTGGCGGCTTAGGACCTTGGACTTCTTCCGTACAATTGGAAAGAGAATTTGACCGTTTTGGAGCTATAAAAAAAATCGATTATGACAAAGAGGAGAATTGTGCATATATATTATATGATTCAATAGATGCAGCTACGTCAGCTGTTAAAGAAATGCGTGGTTTTCCGTTAGGAGGTTCTGATCACAAACTGCGCGTAGATTTTGCCGACGTCGGATCCAGTAGTCCTTGTAAATCTGATCACGGTCACGGCGATGATGATGGTTATCGTCCTAAAAAGTCTCACGCGTATAATGGCCGTGAATACGATTCAGAGGAAGATTGGGACAAAAGTGATTCCGAACGCAGGAGCAGTTATGAAAGAGAACGAAATCGAAAATCTAGGAGCCAAGAACGTAAATCTGACCAAGTATCATTACGAGTTGCGCATTCGCTTTCTGATGTAATTTCTAGTTGTGATAAGACATGGGAAGGGGCGTTTGTTTTGAAAAATTCGTTATTCCCTGTCAAGTTTCATTTAACTGATGGCGATGCCAATATAATAGACAATACTTTAAACGAAGAAAAAAATTATATGCTTAAAATTACTCAGCGTTTACATTTAAACCCGACTAAGCTAAATGACGTGTCGAAGCAAATATCTTCGTCTGATTCGTATGCAATTTTTCTGGCGTTACCGAATTCTACGGTAAAGTTATCTTTTGATGATAACTCATTGCAAACGAAATCAATCCAAAATCTGATTTCTTATTTGAAACAAAAAGAAGCAGCTGGTGTTTTACAATTCACCAATAAAGAAAACGAAGCCACTGGTGTTTTATACGCATTTCCTCCTTGTGCATTTGGCTTAAATCTTCTGAAAAGGACGGCTTACAATCTGGATGAAGATACTATAAAAAAAGATCATCTTATAATTGTCGTTATGAAAGGTAATTAAAAATTTAAATTTTTTATCCACGTTTATCTAATTTCGTTTTCTTTTTTATCAGTATTCGATGTATCAATATAATACGTATTTTTTAATATCATACACGCCTAGATCTAATCTTTTTCTCTTTTCAGTTTGATCGATTGAGATGAAAATTATTTTCGTTAGCTGGATACAACGTAGTCACATATCTGACGGAAATGAATTTATCTCATCATTTTCTTCAAAAAGAAAAAATTTCATTTACTGTCTAGATTGTATGGTTTATTTTACTTATTTAAATTTGAGAAAACAATTCTGTTGTAAGTAATTTGAATGTATATATTATTGTTTGTTTGTATTATTTTTCTATTTTTACGAAGAATTAAGTTAGACCTGTACAATATTTCTTCTATGCGCCCATCTTTGTTGATCTTTTTGAATACATTTTATTCAACGAACCGTTAAGTTTGGACGAAATTCATTCCAATGATTTATACGTGTACTAAAATATTTCTCAATTATGTGTTATTGATTTTTTACTTCTCGTCGTCATTATAAATTAACGTGGATTCATCATAACTTCAATTATTTTCCACTTTAGAACACGAATTGAAGCATAAAGAAAAAATAATACAAAATTAAGAATATCGATACCAAGATTAATCTGAAAATAGAAAAGAATGATGTAAGACTGATGAAACTTGAAATTTATTTACAAAACACAATTTGACACGTGTAATTTATCAAAAAATGAATCCTGACCAGAATTTTCCATAATCGTAAACCTTCAAAATGAAATTTGAAAAATTACAGTTTTTAGGAAATTTGAAAGAACTCATCCAAAATTCGTAAAAATGTACAAAACTGTTATGATAGAAAGGAAAAATATCGGTAATAAGTGTAACAAATTGATAGGACAAATGTACAATTAGATTGATCACAGTGATTTACTTTGCTTTTTTACTATGGTCATTTAATACAGTTCCCTTGCCGGAAAATGGCAGAAAATCTTCAACTTCCGGGATCTGAAATTCACAAAGATTATTACTTAAGGATTTAAATCATGAGTAAACCTCATTGAATACAACGAAAAAAGGCAACATACATCTTTTTGCGTAGAAGGTCTCGAATGGCGAAAAAATTGCAAAGTTCCGATTTCATAATTGTAATCTGGAATTCCTCTTTGATATTCCTGCTTAAATGAAGAATTATCCTCTTCGAATTCTTTTTTCTTCTTTTTACCATCAAGCCTATAGACCAAGTCAATGATGATTATAGAATTATTTTTCCCTAGAAATTTTGAACAATTAAAACACGGTTACCTGGATGATTCTCCACTGAATGCAACAAACCCCTTGGGAACAGGTAAAAACTTCGATACGTCTATCATTTCTTCCTCATTTTTATTTGATTTCTCAGGGTCTTTGTAATCAAGCGGAGCTGCGAATTCGACCTAAAAACGAAGCATCGTTGATATTAAATTTATAAAAAGGGAATAGTTGAAATAATACAAATAAAACATACGTTCATATCACACTCTATTATGTTCACTGCATCATTTGGTTTCGTCTCCAGAACGCACAATTCATAAACGTGTCCATTATATTTTATTGCGATGATATCTCCTTTCGATAAACATGCAAAATTACGCAAACTATTTTCAAGGACTGCTTTGGGATTAGTAATATCTAAGAAATCTGACGACAAAGGTTGGAATTTAGAAAAAGTAGCTACAGCCAATGAAACACTTTCCACATCAATAATGTCGCCTTCCTCCAAGATTAGATTTCGCATCATCTAATAAAAAAACATGAAGCAATATGAAAATTCCAAAGAAATCTTATTTCATATATCAAGAAAATAATTACTACCCAGTATGGTAAATAAACTTTATTTTCGTCAGCAACAAACTCCAAAACTCCACAGTGAGTGGTTCGATTCATTTTAGTATTACTAAGTTTAAACAACATTGGATACGTAATGTTCAATCGTGTTAAAGCCTCCAATGCGGACGGGGGCATAATAACTGAAAAAACACATTGATTTAAAGCTATATAATACTTTGAAAAATAATTTTACCTTACTTTTTCCTCCTCGTTCAACATCTTCTCTTTCATTGCCAGGAAATAACGATACTGAATAGCAAGTATATTGCTTTCTGAATGTATTTGTCATATCATGAAATAAATCAAAACCCAATCGAAATGGAAGCTGAAAATATTTCAAAACGCTAAAATACCGATATCTTTGTGAAAGTTTTACTAACGCTCAATTCAGAAGCTGTATCACAAATGTGTATCAATGAAACCTAACTTCACAAAGGAATATTCAGTTCAGGTTGTAGAATAGTGAATTACCTGAAACATGTTTGGAACAGTTTTACTCCCAGATCGTTTTTCACTTCAACGTAGCACCTCTTTTATTCTAGACGGAACAAGTCGTTTGACGTCTCAAAAGTCAAAGAAAGATTTCATACTCTGGCCTCACAATACTTTTCCACTAATACTCATTACAATCTTTCAAATCATTCCTAAATTTACGATTTTTGATTTTACTATTGTATTATCTTATCATTGTATCAGGGTAACCAACTGTAACTAGCAGTATTCTTACACCAGCCAAGAATAAAATTGTAAATTTTTTATTCAAAACGGTAATAAAAATATGTTTGTAATAGCAACATTGTATGCAAAATCAACATAAAACCAACAGAAGATAACTAAGATAAGACAGAAGTTTTTTTTTTTTTTTTTTTAAGAAACAAAACACGTCCTTTTTGTTTTAAACAGTTTTTTTTTTGTTTTTTACATTACCGCAAGCAATACAGCGTACAGCTACTCAAAATCAGTTTGTTTTAAACATGTTTCAATACGTTGTGAACGAATTTAAACACGTTTTAAACGCAAAATAAATTTAGTTGAAAAGAGCAAAGCCGTGATTGATACACAATCGTCCCAAAAATCAAATTAATCGGTTTACGAAATTTGAAGTAATTAATTATTAGGCACTGAGCTTAGTGACTACTGATCCAAAAATTCCAGAACTGCCCTCAAATATAGATAAACAAACTGTAATACCCTTTTCTTATAACAAGGCTCAAAGAATCATGCAATAGGCAATAATTATTGTAATTAACTATGGAGTAATAAGCATTGAAATTACTCTTCAGTAACGATAAACGGAACTGCATAAAAACCTAAATTATGAATTTAAATTTTTTCAAATTTTATTAGGTTTGATGAATTGATATTTTTTTTTAATTCGCACGAATTCAGCTCATGTTTTGAATCTTTAAAACGAATCTTCATCTTCAAAGAGGCATGGAAGCAATGTGAAAACTCAAGAGCAAAGTAAACCTGAACCCACCTAAATTAGCCATTTACGATTTTGAATTGTGATTGAATTTTCCATTTAAGCTTCCTTTATAAAGGAGAACAAAGCTACAGAAAGTGGGAAATTTTTTACTTCTTTGTAACATTCATTGAAATACTAGAATGTATACTGACTCATAAAATGCAAAAATTGTGCAATTTCTACCAGATCTTACGGAAAAACTAACATTTTTCACTTCTTTGTAAACTTTCCCAACTTTTTTCTCAATTATAGATGAAGTTTTTCATATTATAGATTACCTGTTGAAATACGAGAACCGTTTAGTTACAGCCTTTTTTCAATCTATATCGATGAAGTGGAATTTTTGAAATGAAAACCATAATGCACAGCTAACTGATTCTGACATACTCCACTCATCACAGTTTTTAATAATGTAGCTATAGTAATATCGCTAAATTCCAAAGTAATTATCGAACAATGTAAGTACAATCACTAAAGCAGTAGTAATGCAGATGTTTAAAATATTCTAGGCCAATTTAAACGAAAAAGATTTTAAATAAATGAGCATATTTAAGATTTCACAACTGTTATGATATTTTAGTTGTATGAAAAAATTTAATTCCGACCATTCTCTACAACGGTTTAACATCTGCAGACAACAAATTCACGTATACTACAAGTTTAGGTGAGTGTTTTTCTATTACTCACATAAATAATGGATGGTTGCAAGGTACATGATTTACATTTATTATAGTCCGTTCAATTTAAGTAGATCTTTGACTTACTTATAAACAATTGCTATTAACCAATAAGATGTCTTGAAAATCGATTTTCTGATATCTCATTGGATAATGAGCATTGTTTAGAGATGAGCCAGGGGTTCGTTCACTTTATGTATAGATATGTATACATATGTACATGAATGTTTAGCCAATCAGATTTGAATAATTTAGCTCATTCCTGGTTCATTTTTTAGAAAATTTGAATGATCATTCAAATCTGTTTGGCTAAATATACATACACATTTGTATACAAGAAGTAAAACAAACGCATCCCAGGGATATTTTTAAATCGGACGGACTATGAAAGTAATTTCGTATTACTTACAGTTACAATAAACGGATAACTTTGTAAAAAATATATTTTAGAAATCAATTTAATTAATCAAGTTTCTACGATATTAGTTCGACTAAAATTAAACACTTCAACATCATTCCCCAAGGTTTCATTACGCAGTTTTTTTGCTGTGAAGTGCTCCGTCGTTTTTCTCTTACTTTTCTTTTTTTTAATTACCGTTAGGTTAACCAAATTTTCATTTTCACATTTTTGCCTATTCTCCGTGGTTTTACCGCCATTACAACTACCATCCTCCACAAGAACACGATCATTTATGTATCCATTCTTGACGACTTTATTTTGCTCAGTGTTTTCTTGTTTTCGTTTTCGTTTACGGGAATCGCTTTGTCTGAAAAAGAAAAAGATCGAATATTATCACATCTGTACTCAAGTTTAACCTTCCTTGAAATTATTGTAAATTAAAAAGTTACTTACTTAGAAATAATATCGACTTTCAACAATAAGCACAGTTTGATAATTTGTTTACGCGAGACATTCACTACAGAAAAACCATTGTTCAAAACAGATTGCAATAACATCGCGAAGTTGTCCCATTTTTGAACTCCTGCACAAAACTTACTACTTCTGATGGTATACAACAGCGAAAATAATTCACATACAAACGAGGGTTTCACCTCTTGAGAAATTTCGTTTTTCAGAAAATTCAACAACTGAAATATAACGAAAAATTCTAGTTAAGATTGAATTCGTATAACGTGAAAACGCTGAGTCAACTTACATTCATGGTGTGTTCTAAAATACATTCTTCTAAATTAACGTAGTCTTCATCTTCACTTTCCTTGAACATCGATATTAAACGAGTATTTTTATAAAAACAGGATAACAGAGATAATGCTTGATTTCTGCGGAACCCTCTCACAGAAGGATTAAATGCGTATAACGCAATATGCTGGCACAATTTTGCATTTTCCATCCAATTAATCTTTAGTAATATGTTCTCAAATAGATTTAAAGGTAATAAACAATCTCTGAAACAAGATCAATGTGCAATGAATAATACATTTTTAAAAAAACGGATCAACAGTACTAATCTTTACCTCTTCAAAAAGAAATCTTGAATGGCTGTCACAAAAACATCGTACAATGTACAAGTAGCTTTTTTCCCAGTTTTTTCTTTGGATAACTGAATGCCCATTCTTAATAGAAATGCACAGCATTCGCTGATATTGAGAGAAAGATCCAGAAATATAGGAGCACCTAAATACATATGAATTAACAATTACAGTACATATTTGAGTTGAAATTTCAATATTTTACAATTAAAACATTTCCTTACTTCGATCACCCTTGTTCATAAGGATTTTTAAAATATCAAGAAGGTTATTTTCTTTAACCTCGTCTAATTTTGTGCATTTCTTCAGATTTCCGATTTTTTTAAGGGTCGATCTAAGAAATTGCAGTTTGAAAAAATAGAAATACAACCATTAAAATGCTGGTATTCCATGCAGAATTAATTAATACATAAATGTATACAATTACCTGATTCTTGTTTCCAAAGGTTTTTGATGAGAATCCTTAATACAAAATTCAAGTAATGAAAATAACATCGGAATTGTGTCCAGAACTAATGCCAAAGGAGGGTCGTTATCAAGGTAAATATCAACCAAATCCATAACTCTAATACACAAAAAAAAAAGTTAAAATTTCGTAAACCGCCACTTTATTTTGCAGTACTTCAACAATTACAATACCGAATTCTGAAATTTGTCAACGCTCTATCACTGGCTGATTGCTTTCTATTTTTACTTTGTAATTTCTGACGAGTAGTCTTGAAAGCTTCGGAGAGTGCTAAATCCAATCTTCTACCTTCTTCTTCATCCATATCATCAAGATCAATTGATTCCTACAAAAAAATGATGAAAATTAACCAAAAACATTTTAAAACATCCTAAATGATAGACAAATTTATTACCGTATCTGTCACGCTACCAGCGATATCCAAAGCGTCTCTCACAGCACGTCTTGTTTTTTCAATCGCATTATCTTCAATATTTTCATCATCTTCGATATTAGAATCGCTTTCAGCATCATCAACTTCCATGTTTTCATCGCTATCATGATCATCATTGATATCGCTCGCTTCTACGTCGTCCAATTCTTCATTTTCATCGATTAAAATATCGTTTCCTGATTCTGGATTTAATACCTAACAAGAGATTTCATTTCATGACATATTGCAATGATAAACTTATAAAGAATGCAATTTAAAATAAGAAAACGAACTTCTAAAATTTGAGAAGAGGCTTGAGCAGTCAAGTATGGACAAAAATGTGGAAATATTCTTGATATCAATTGGCGAAGTAGAAAGTTATCCCGGGATAAAAAGGATAAAAATAATTCAACAGCAATATCAATCCATTTTTGTTCGGGATTCCTCATATCTGCGTTTTTGAGGTTTTCGGTATTATTCATTGCTTCAAATTGACTTTTCTCTTTCTTATAACATCTATTCAACTCCTGCAATTGCGAGAAATTCATATTGTTTAGCAAAAAAATTAAGATCATTACTCTTCGAAAAAAAAAACAAAAAAAACATACTTTTAGTATATCACGTGCTATTTCGGCATCTACAAACAAATGTAAAGCCATCTGAAGAAATAGTGTTTGAAACACATACATGAATGTTTTCCTTTCCACTGTTTCTTTAATTTTCAAATCAATTTTCTGGATTTTTTTCATATTTTTCTTCCAACATTCTAAAACCTGGTTTTTCATAAAATTTTCAATTTATAAATGCGAAGATATAATCTATTTCTTCTCATTTAACACTTACTTCGTCAGAAATAGGTATTTTAAATTCGTTTTCATTTGTTTTCAGCATATTATCAATACAATATACTAAAGAAATCAATACCATACGATGATTTTCTAAATGGGATAATTGATGACTCAATGCAGTGAAAAATGAATTCTTTAAAACCGCTAAAAATGAAGAAAATCAGACTCGTTTCGCAAAATTAAACCATATTTTTTCATAGTAAAAATACGAACCAGCTAACTCATTACTGATTTGACCATTTTCTTCATTAGTAATAACAAAGAGCGAATTTTTCAACATAAATTTTAAATGTTTGATTTTCCAATTCATATCTTGACATTGAGGATGACCGATCAATCTGTAAATTGCATATTTTCGATAAACAAACAATAATTGAAAAATCTCACGTTAAAAATCTGAATAGAATATTGACCTGGCTAAAAGCTGTGTTGCATAACATCTATCTTTAAAAGTCCATCGAATATTATCATTTTTGTTATTGAGTAAAATGACATTTTCACACTTTTTCGCAATCATTCTTACATGTTTTGCATTCAACTTGGCAATACAAGGAAAAACAATTTTCAGTCCTGATGGGGAAACATGAAAATTCGAAAACCGATTAGTACCTAACGAATTCGTAATATTCAATGCAAAACACATTGTCTTACCGGTAATTTTGTCAATCAAAATATGTCCCGAATCAAATAACAGCTTACATAAAACTGAATACACAGAAGCTGATGTTGTTTCATCAGACTTTTCAGTAGCACGCGAAACGATAAGTTGCAAAGTGATTTTACTGTTTAAGGTTAATTTATCAGTTTTTGTTACAGTAGACTTGCATGAATTTATCAAGAGATTTACAATAGTTGAAGTCAAGAGGTCTGTAATCTAAAAACAAAATAAAAAATTGACACGTCGTTCAACGACAAGATAAATGATTCAAACTTACTCTTTCTAATGGTAATTCCTGTACAAGACAGGAAAATATATGCAATACAGCTAATTGCTGTATTCGAGTAGGAGAATTGTAAAGAACACTTTCAACATCGCTCCAAAACTTCAATATCAATTCTGAATCGTCTTCTTGGGCCAATGCAACACTTATAGTTTTATATAACGGATGCTTTAAACGTGGTTCCCAATTCACGTTCTAGAAACAATCATCATTCATCGAATAAAATGTAAAATTAAATAAAAGTAAAGGTACACATACCGTCAACATGCTGACGACATTTCCTATAGTTTCTGAATGCAATATTGTGTGTGAATGAAGAGCAGAAAAGATTGATTTTTTCGCCAAAATGTGAGGATACTTCCTGTGTATTTCGAGTAAACAGAACAACGTTTCGAATGTTTGAGATTGCCAATTCACTAATACTTCACTACTCAACACAGGCCATGCTACAGTTTTGAAGGTGTTCATATCAAACTACAAAAAAATTAAAATTATACAAGGAAACTGAAGAATCCTACTAAGAATATTGATGACCGTACGGTATGTAAAAAATCCACCAAAAAAGTGTAGGTTAGCAATGGCAAATATGACCGTTCTTTACATTTGGTCAACATTTCAGAGATAATATGTTGCTGCAATTGCAAATCTGAATTCAAAAATATTTTAGATCGAAATGTTACTCCATAAGCTAGAATTCTTCCAGTCAATACTTCTCCTTTCTCCTAATAAAACAGAAAAAATAATTTAAAGACGAGTTTTGATGAAACCAATAACTTTTCGAGAAAAAACATTACCCCTTTAGATTCAAATTTGCTCAAATGTTTATCTACAACTGATTTAAAGAACGCCAATGTTATCGAGCCAAACGCGTCATTGCAATTTGAAAGAATAGATACAAGAGTAGAAAAATAACATTTTCGTATGTAAGGGCGAGGTGATCCTAAACCTTGGATTAACCTCGCTAAAGTATACGCAACTTCTTTCGGGACATTTGCTGATTCTGTTTCTTCATTGTCATTTTCTTCTAAAGCATCCTAAAGAAAAATCTACATTACTACACACAAAACTACAAATATACAATTCTAAAGTTATCAAAGCGCAATGTATCGCTAGTAATGTAATCAATGTGTAGGTAAAGTGAAATTATTACTTCATTTGAAACCTTTTCAAGAGGTTTATTCAGATGATTCCATAGATGTACACATAAATCTGGTTTAGAAGCCTCTAGTTCAGAAGAAATTTGGGTGAAAACATCCAGAATAGTTTTTTTCTTCGCCATTTCTTCTACACTTCAGTTTTAATGATAGCAATATGAATGATGAAGAATTATGTGGTTCTGGTCATTATAAATTTATGACAAATGAATTAAGCATACGTTTTAGCGTTTCACGTAAAGAATATATACAAAATAATGTCACAACCGTCTTTCAAGTATGGAAGTATTCAACGAGACACATGGCACATGGGTTAAAAATTATCGCTTTCGCTATCAACTTTAACAGAGCTAAACAACAAACTTGTTAGAGTATGGGTCCGTTTTCGTCTATAAGCTAAACAGAGCGAATTGTAATCAGGGTTATAAAACAGAATAAGAATGAGTGTCTATTCTATGCAGAATACAGAATATACATAATACGTATAATGAGCAGTAAATTACCGTATTTACGGTAAAATACTATTGATTTAACGATTTATTAAATTTTTCCTAAATTATTTTCTGTTTTATCACTTTTATTATTTAGAAAAAATGAAAAATAAATAAAATTGAAGTTTGTACTTTGAAGATACAAAAAATATAACGAAAAAACAATTTTTGGCAGGGCTTAAAGTCGAAACCAGGAATCGAAACCAAAACCAGAAAAAATTTAGTCAAGACCCAAAACCAAAACTGAAACCACAAGAAAAAATTTTTTTGAACCCAAAACCAAAACCAAAATTAAAACCAGGTTCCGGGTTTAAACAAAAAATTGAAAATAAAATGACCGTATGCATAACATCAATACTGTAATGGCTATAATTAATATCAGTTATACTAATATTCGAAAACCTTATTGTCATTTACTTTTTTGTTTTCATTTCTGTTTCTCAATAATTCATACTTTAATCTAGCGCCATACTTCGTTAGTTAATTAAATATATTTATACATAATCTGAACAAAAATTTCGTAAATGAGTTCCAAATTAGGTGAAATCTATAATGATTAAAATAAGTAATTTCCTTTGCTGTTGCCCTTGAAGTTTTCTTTTAAAGAACAACCATAGTCCAAAAGTGAAAGTTTACAGTAGAGCAAAATAACGTTCTTATCTTCGATGAAGGGTCAAAAATTCTGTTCAAGAGTATTAATCAATTTCAAAACTTGAAAAAATTATAAATTTTATTGGAGTGATTACTTTATTTTCTTTACCAACTACAAAAATTAGATTTGAAAAAATAATGTACTGGACTACAACTGTTTTTTGCACAGAACAACAATCATTTGATGGATTATTGTTCCGTTTTTTAAGCAAAATGGTACTAATTAATGATAAAATGAAATAGAGTGAAATGTAAAATTATCAATCAACCATAATTTAATTAAGAACATAATTTATTTATCAATTTAGATTGAAAGAAAACGAAGAATGATTTGTTTCAAAACTTGCCTATTATTATCAGTCGTCATATTTTTTATCAGGATTTTCTACGAATTATTTTTTTTAAAAAACACTCATAATGCATAACTAACCAATAAGAATACATTATGCATAGACTATGGATGGTTGTTTTTTAAACAAAAACGTTCAAATTCATGGTTTTTAAAATGTAAAAAAATGGATGACAACCAAATTAGATCGCAAATTTATAAACCTTTTCTTTTTTCTCATGAAATTTACTACAAAAAAATGAAATTAAAAAAAAATTGTAATGTTGGACTATGGCTGTTCTCTAAAAAAACATTTAAGATTAACTGAACAAAACTATAAAAGTTATTAAAAATGAATGAAATGTGTTGCTTTATTTGCTTCAAAGAAGTAAGAACGTGTACCTTACGTCCTTACCCTACTCAATTACCTAAGTTCTAATTTAAGATATATTTATAATGAAAATGAATCTTCAGCTTTCTCTGGCACTAGTCTTTTAGCATTCTATCATTCGATTCTGTGACTAAAACATTGATTTTATATCCCCCCTACAATTTTTTCCATAAATCAAGGTGTTCGCATAAAAAAAATTAAACTCAAAACCACAACCCAAAACATCCGAAACCAAAAAAATTCTCTAATCCGAAACCGGAACCGAAACCAAAACAAAAAGAAATCCAAACCCGAAACCGAAATCGTATTGGTTCCGGTTTCGAGTTTAGGCCCTGATTTTTGGCTTTGTTCTGCACAAAAATCCATAATACTTATTCTGCGCGGAGAATGCCAACTCTGATTATAATCGATTATTTGACATCTTGACGTGCAATCGAACTTTTGGTAAAATCCAGTGTTGTCGAACATATAGTTATCGACAATTTGACGTCGCTCGGCGTTCACGTCCTGAACACTCATTCTTGGCTCATTCCTTCAGAATGGTGTATAGTTTACAGAACGTGAACTAACCAGAATACCGCGTGTTCATTATTCAATCGATTCTAAGCTGACTGAAGATTCTGACACCCCTGCTCAGAAAAATGAGAATTATTTTTTGGGTTAAAAATGTGAAGTTAACAACTTATTTCTAGAAATACCTATGCGAAGTATTGGACACAGAAACAAGTTGTCATCCTCACATTTTTAACACAAAAAATTCTCGTTTTGCTTGGGGTGAGGGGGCAGCCCAACGAGTCACTTAGGCTAATAACGTAGGCGAGAGGACATGCAAAGTACAAAGCGTACTTTTATTTTTGAATTCTAACGAATACAAACAGAAAGGAGGTTTGGTAGGTATCCATCAACTGTATCAAACATCATTTTATTTTTCATTAACGTGTAAAATTAATTGTACATGAAGGGTTGCTTTAAAAAAACAACCATAATCACTTGAAATGACAAAATTTTTTTATTTAAATTTTTTCTAGTAATTTTTACAAGGAAAAAGAAAAAGTTTACAATTTTGCGATCAAAAAATAACCTTAGTTCATGGATAGTGCGCTCTTAATCTTATTGGTTTATTAATTATACACTATGGTAGTTTCTTAAAAAAATAATTCCTGGAAAAATTTGGTAAAAAATAAGGCGACTGATAATAGTATGTGAGTTTAGAAACGTTTTTATTGCAATGTAAATTGATAAAAAAAAATATGTTTTTAATTAAATTATGGTTACTTGATAATTAAAAATTTCTCTCAATTTTAATTTGATACAAAGCAGTACCCTATTTGCTTACAAAACAGGAATAGTCCATGGAATGATTGTTGTTTTCTGTAAAAAAACAACCATAGTCCAGTGCACTATACTTTTGAAATCTGATTTTTGTAGTTGGTTAAGAAAATTAAGTCATTATTCCAATTAAATTCGTCCTTTTTTTCAAATTTTGAAAGGGATTAATACTCACTGAATATAATTTTTGACCCTTTATCAAACGAAAGGACAAGGTTGTTATTTAAAGCAGCTCTTCAATCGTATAAGATTGATGTTCGAAACACTTCATTGTTTTAAAAAAATTGTATGTATTTAGATTATAATAAAAGTGATTTATTTGAGATTTTAAAAGGAAAGGAGAAAACATACAGTCTATTTTGCTGCAGTAATATTATTTCTTTGATCACATCATCTACTCTAAGAAAAATGAAAAACAATATTTCAACCCCGAGAAACTTAAAAAAGAAGTGAAATTAAAATTCACGCAGTTTTTTTTGTGATAATCTGTTTGTCATCTTCTCTGAAATATTCTCTAAGCATTCTTAAATGGCTCTGAAATTTTCCTGAAACAGCAATTGAAAAATGACTCAATATTTAAGTTTGAAGTTTGAATCAACCCAAACAGATTAATTCATCATATATCACTCAAGTACTAGTACATATAATCTGTTCCAATCAAAAAGGATCCCGACCCACAAGAAATCCTGCAGAAATGCAGTTCAGTGCAATCTTGGTGCGTTTGTGAGCAAAAAAAAAATGCGATTTGCAGCATTTAAAGATCAAATAATAAAAAAATTGGTTTTCCAAGCGGAAAAATTAACATAGGAATCTCTAAAACTCATCACTTCCATCTGAACTATATGAAGTGTATTCAAGCACGGAGGGAGGAGGAGGGAGATTAAAAATCAAAACACAAATTAGAATTTTTCAAATGCAGCGAATCGTCAATTCGTTCAATTGATAGTTCTGCGGTATTTTTTTTTAGTACGGCACTAAAGTGAAGCCGTGAAGGCAAAGCTAACTTCAACTTTACAGGCATTAAATTAAACTAAATATCTAGCCTCATCTAACTTATGTTTGTAATTTAAATTTCAATTCTTGAAACATATTTTTTTCTCAATTTTATTGAAATCCTTAAAATAAAGTAAGATGATGATGAGGATAATTAATCATAGCAATAAAAAGTGGGATGTGAAACGTATCAGAAATGTTTTAGTAAAACACAATACGAAATTTACTTATTAAAGTGCAAGATTTTAATGGCGCAAATGAGGATATTCGGTTCCTTCTCGATTGGAACGGATAATAAATAGGTAGGTAAAATATGTAAGGAAAAGAACAGTACAGAAGGTAAAGCACCATCGAAGCATTTAACCATCGATTTGAAATGGTTCCCATACAATTTTAATTTTGAATGGAGCTAAGAAATAATAATATGCAGCGATACAATGGTTATTATTAGTCATTATCATGGACAGAAAACAACATGACGGTAGGTTTAATTTCAGCATTTATCAATTACTTACTTGATAAAATTTCAAGTGACTCAAGTGGACCTCCATATTCATTTGGTAAACATTCTACTGGTACAATTTTGTAGAACTCTTCCATATCAGTAGAACGATGTAAATGTATCTAGAATTATAAATAGAAATGACACAATTATTATAATTCAATACAGGCCCGTGCGCAGGATCGGTCCAAGCGAAGGATTTGAGAGCTGAATTTCAATTTTCAGTGCTCACAAATTCCAAAATTTGGTATTGTACATTAAAAATACATGTGTCTATGTAAAGCTAGGGCTTAATTTTGGAAAAAATGTTATTTATAATCATCAAAACCTGCATTTTCTGATATATTTAAGTAATCTACGGAATTCTTTGAATTTGATAGCCTCATTTTCTAGAAAAATTCACATTTTTTTCGTCAATGGAAGGGATTTTGACACTCCCCACCTCGTGCACGGGCTTGATTCAATACCATTTTGATTTATAATTTTATAAAATAATTATGATGTAATTTAGATTTACTTACTGTGTTAAAAACTTCTGGAATAATGAAAGGTTTAAGCATTTGTGCAAATTTATAGATGAAGTAATTAGTGTTTAAAACATGCAATGTCTTCTTCCTCACCGGCAAAGCTTCCTAAAATGAAAGTATTAATACACAAGCTTAAAAAATACGTTACATGTCGACCTCCTAATGCTAAAATGGTCTAAGTGCCACTTTTTTAAAAATTGAGATTTTTATTTTTTCGGATTCAGTGATTCAAACTGCATAGATTAAAATATAAGAAACGTAAATTAATTAATTTAAACCTTAAAATAGTGAGATTGAAATTTGTGAAGTCCATAAGCGCAATGTAAATTTTGTTATGTTTTTTGGCTTTCTTGTTGAAAAAACATTGGTACTTGGACCATTTCAGCATTGGGGGTCGATGTACTCTATTTATTACTTTAAAATAGACTCGAGTAACCTAATACAAAGAAAAAAAACCATGTGGTGTCGGTACCTACCTGCGTTAATTTTATAACTTTTTTCCAAGTGTCTAGATTACATTTCAAAAGATGTCTAAATCCAACATTTTTGCAATCAAATATTATAACATGTCCTCTCGCAGTACCTTCTAAAAATAAAGCTGCATCATACGCCATCAAGAATAATTTTACAGTTCTAACGAAATCGAATTCTGAAGCATCTTCATTTGTTATTTTGAGGTAAGTTATACGATATCGTTTTGGTGTTAAAACTGGTATTGTAAAAACTGCGCTGTAAAAAATAATTATTTTCCATTGACGAAATTGTACATTAAATATTTCCTTATGATGATGTAAGCTAATAGATTGTCCTATGCATAGGATCATATAGTATCTTTTAATATTCCTGAAGATTCTGTGTACATGTAATTAGAAACAACGAGTCAAAGAGCTTTACACCTATGATAGATTGCTCACATGTAACCTACAATTCAGTTGGGAGATTTTTTGTCGAAAATTAGTTTAGTACTTACACTGCAGTAAAGGCTAATTTTATGTCATGATCTGAAAGATCTCGGTTTGAATACAGTTCAGGCCAACTTGTCTTAAGTCCGTAAAAAGTTTCTATGCATTTTTTTGTTTTTTCAACATCGTAAAAACAACTGAATAAAAACTGAAATAGCTTTTGATCTGAAATCAATAGGTATATGTAAAATACATATTTTAATGTACACAAATAAGAGGATTTATTTGAAGAAAAATCCGAACACCATTACGATTAGAATTTTTTATTCATTATTACTTAGAAATTATTTTAAAATTACCAGGAATCTTTGGTAAGTGACTCTGACCATCCATCCAATTTTTTACCGAATAGAAATTTTCTACTGGACAATCGGGATTTCTCTTAAACTCCTCTTCTAAAGTGACTCCTTTCACTTTTTCTTCCACTGTAAAATGTTCCAAAATTATTTTGAAATTCGATAATACGTTAAGGCATAGATTTTGAGTACTTAAATGGGTACGTTATATTCGAATTACACTGTTTATAACCGCACCGAGATTGTTTATAGCTACATTTCCTCAGGATTCCTTGCAAATGGGAGGGGGCAAAAATATGAAAAACAAGAAAATGAGCATAGAATCAAAGAACAAGACAAGTTTCAACCTCACTTTCTGTTTTTTGTTCTTCGTTTTTTTGATCTTTAAAAGTTTATTCTGCGATTGTAGCTCTCATTCTTCAAAATTTCACATTTTTGCTTCTCGTTCTTGGGTAGTTCCTGAAACCCAGTTCAAGACTTCAAGGCACTTCGTCAATAACAATCTGTCTAGAGTAAATAGGCAAGTACATTTACGCAGATAGCTACACACCTATTATATACAACATGAGTTAGATGATGCGTAAAATGATTTTTTTCTCCAAAATACGAAATTTCTGTTTTCTAATGAATAGGTATCCTGTTTTTAGCGATGGGTACTGAAGTGAGCATGCTACTAATACCTATTAATTTTAACAATAAACGATTTTCTGAATACGGGTAAGAAACTACCCGAGATCACAAATGATGGAATGCGAACATTTATACTCCTAATGTCTTAAAATTCAATCATAATCGTTGGTGGATTTTTCGATTGGGTTAATGTACATTACGATAATCAGATTAACGTATAATTAAGTACATGAAATACGTACTTGTAGGTCAAAAAACATCCACTGAACTATTTGAAAAATGTTTGAGACGTCAATGTAAAATAAATTACAATTAAAAAAATTGTATGAAATAAAACGTACACCGGTATCGCATCTTCAGAAACTGACTATTTTTATTATATATTTTAATGCATGCAGCATGAGCATTCTGCGCCAGATATGGATACTAGGTAAGTACAGGTAGTAGGTACTAGGTAGTTAGGTACGTTAATTCAATATACGTTCACATTTTATGTGTTGATTGAAGAAAACATGTTAACTATTCACACGCACATAAAACTTATCTATAGTAACTATACTAAGTACATACTTGTACCTCCTGTATAGTTATGTGCGAACACCTGTCCTAATTTTATACCGCGATAATGTTTACTTTTTACTTAACTGCTCGAATAAATAGTAGACATTCATTACGAATAGTACGAAAGTGTTTATAATGAAGAATTACCGGCCGAAGATACGGAAATCACTTTTTATGAGTCTACATAGTGTAGGTACACCGTATGGAGTGGAAAAAAATGAAAATTTCAGATAAGAAGTTTTGATGCATACTGATTGCCTGACTGAGAAAAAAAATTCAAAAAATGAAGCGATCAGGTTTCCACTCTAATTTTGTTGCATAATATTGTACCTACTTTTCCTACCTACACTATGTACGTCTATCTATATCTACATATGTAGCTATAGTACACTACATGCATAAATGAATCCGTATTTAATTTATATTTTGAAAACATATTTTTCCTACTTCTCTTGTGTAATAGGTAGGTAATTTAGGTATAAGTAGGTTCCACTATTGCATTGAGAACTGGGTCATCGTTAGTTTAGGAATACAAGAAAATATTGCAGCGCAGCTACCACGCACATAGCAAAATGTAAACATTGGTGAACAGTTGAATACCACGATTTTTACTATGGTGGGCACAATTACAAATGCATAACAGGTAGCGAGTACATTAATATCGTGGAAAAATTTTTGTATCGGTAAATATATGCACATTTAATGAGTTATTTCTGCATATTCGGCTATGTTAGTTTATCTTCTCTGCTATTTAATCATTACATTTTTTTTCTTCATTCCCATCACTTTTTAATATATTGGCGGTATGAAAATGAAAAAATTGTATCATATTCATATAAGTACGTCATGAAAATTAATTAATTGAGTAGGTACTAACATTTTTTTTGCTTCTTGAAAAAAATATTTGCAAGAAGATGCTTGGTTTTTCTTGCTGTGTACCATTAATTTATAATATGCAGCGTTTAGGTACTCACTTTAGATGCTTTGTTCAAAAAATATGTAAGTATTTGGGTTCGCGAATTAACGAAGCATAAATTTATCTAATTTTCACCTATAAGTAATTTTTTTGGCACTGGTATAAGTAGGTAGGTCCTGATTTATGTGAGAAATACGCAATATAGATAAATGAACGCGATCGATTTCTAGTCGTCACGGTACTCTTTTTCGATTGAATACCATTCTTCAATGTTTTATTCATCAGAATACCAATACGATAGGTCACTTTCCCTTCATTCAGTTTATTTTGTGGGAAAATTGTTCGTTAAAGTATATGTATTTTATAATTTATCAGGTAAGTAATCAGCGAATAAAATATTTTATAAAACTGGACATGAAGAAAAATTAAAAAAAAAAAAAATCGACAGGAGTGGGTATGGGTATAATAAAACTTCGTTACACATAAACATCGTTGATAATATTATCGAATGATTATTTTAAAAAACTTTAGTAAAAGATTTAATAACTTTTAAAAATAAAGATTTAAAAAAAAATGCAAAAAAATGTCGTACCTGCACATATTGTTAAAAGTAATCACCAAGTACCGATAACGTATAAAAGTACTTACTTAGGTTTTTATTTTGTGTGATAAAATATGTAAAAATGATCAAATATTAGGTAGATTTAGATTAATTTCGGTAACGTTCAATGAAATAATGTTCCACTTAGCATCTGTTACGGTAGACTTTTGGGCATTTCATGTAATAATCATTCGATTTCTCAAAATATTGAAAATTTGTCACAAACTGGTTTAATCGACACATTAAACGGTTTAACGACAATAATAAATAGCAAATCGTTCAGATTCAGGTTTAGTTGTAAATACATTCAATCATATTATTGTTCACAACGATCAAATTGTGCCGGTTCCTCATGAAAAGTAAACTGCAAGTAAACATTAATCGTTGGTACCCAACACTGATAAAAATAACAATCTTAAAACTGGTTTTCTTAACATGAACTTCTTTCTTTTTTTTTTAAATTTATACCAATGGCAGGTAGGAAGTACGCAGATACCTAAATTAACTTTTTTTGATCTATATGGCAAATTATACGAGTGCTAAGTAATGCATTGGTTTAACAGAAACATGCATTTATCGAAATTACATGCTACATACCTATCTAATTACCTATGTGCTGTCAAATGAAGTACTTAGATCTATCGAAATAGCTGCGGATATTAATGACATCTGGGCGTGTTTTATTTTTGTTACACAAAGTTTTGGTGAAAATTGTAGATTCCAGTTGGTCTGTCTGCATGGTTTTCTTTCTCGTGTTACATGTGTTGTTATTTTAATGATTACAAAATTCAGTGACATTCATATTACATTTCCATATAGAATTATTTCGTGTTTCGTATTTTTATTTGGATATAATATAAGTATACCTGGAATGGAAATAGTTTCAAAATAAAAAAACCTTCAAGTACATATTGTATATTATGTATAGCTAGAAGAACTATTTTACAAAGAAAAATTTTTACATTTTACAGTTTATGAAAAAAGAAATTAATAATATAATTATTATTAATAATAATAATAATAATACCTAATAGGTACTGTAATAATTGAAATGGTAATCATATAATGAGTAATAAAAATAATCATCATTGTGTCACATTTTTCCAAATGAATTAAACAAAGAAAAGTATAGAAGGTGTATTACTGTTACTACGAAGTATAAACGGTAAATCGGTAAGCTTTATCGAAAAAATTTGAAAATTAATTGGTGCTTTCATCATCATCGTCATCATTTTCACCAGGTTCTCCAAGAGCATGAACGAATTCTAAAATTATACAAAAAAAAACGTAAGATAAATAAGATGGTATGTGGTATGAGTGATGGGTATAATTTGTACACCTAATACCTATCAGCACCATCATGTTAATCACTGATTTCGGTATTCAACCATTCAAGGCTATGCGATGAAAAGATTTACGTTAAAGTATGGGCATCTAAACAAGATTTCTGCTGAGTGGACGCCAAAAATAAAGGAGGTGATACGCCACACCATGTGCATGTTTGATAATATGATAGTTGCATACCCCTATGATAATTTGCCTTAAATTTAAGAATAGAAAACTGAATTTTTTCTTCAGTAGGTAAATTTTACATCGAAGTTCTTTAGATTTTCGAGTATACCTTTTAATGATGGAGAGCCAAGTTTTCCCCGTTGGTCTTAATTTGAAGAGGAAAGCCAGGCGAACAATTTTAGACCCAGATCACCGTAATTAAATAATTAAACAAGGAAAAAATTGAGGTGAAATGCGGGAAAAAAATTGTAAAAAAAAATCATAAAAGGACAATTTTTTCAAAATCTTAAAAAATTTCCCATCAATTACCTGATATTATGCATTTAATGTGTACAGTAAAATTTCTTTTTTCAAAAATGTTTTTTACTTTTAGTTTATCTCGCCTACTTTTTCTGCCACTGAATCCCAAAGAATAAAAAGATGAAAAAAAACTTGCATAAAATTTATTGCCAAGATATTTTATATTTTTTCAAATTTCAAAGCTCGACAACAGAAAAAGTAAGCGAGTTAAGGATTTGAAACAACCCGATCGGCAAAGTTACCATTTTGAAACGGTATTATTTTCGTCTTAAATAGGGGAAAACCTGAGGTTTAAAACTGTTTCAATGCAGCTTCAAAATCGTTTCAATGCCCTTAAAATGTATTATAACAGTTATAAAACATCATTGAAGCAGTTATACAGTTTTAAAACTTTCAACACATTTTAAATATTTTGAAACAGTTTTGAAGCCGTATTGAAGCAGATTCAAAACCGTTTTAAATCAAAAAATACTGTTTTGAAATAGTAAAGAAACCTTAAGTTTTCCCCAGTTTTAAAACGGTTTCAACTTTGCAGATCACGAAAGAACCTTTTTGAAAGAACGAACTATATTCACGCAAAAATTCACCAATCAATTCTTGGAATTGTTGATAATTTACGAAATGCCAGACGTTCAACCAAGTCTGCAAAGCACATTGATAGTTGAGCCTGCTGCCAAAAATTCATCGGTATTTCCATAGGCAATTTGTGTAGCAAACGAGTTTTTTGAAAATCGTCCATTTTTGTAAATAACTGCTTTTGAAATTGAGGTTTTCGAGCAAACTGATGTGTACTTTGAAATTTGAACACATTACATCAGCCAGTTGATGAGAATTTTTTTTAAGATTTCGAAAAAATTGTGCAGTTATGAAATTTTTTTACAAGTTTCTTCACATTTTACCAGAAAATTCTTTAGGTGACATGCGTTTAAAATATCAAAACTTACATTCTTAGGTTTTTATTTTTTCCTCATCAAGTTATTCAGTGATGTTGATCTAAGTTTCAAATTGTTCGCCGAGGTTCTTACAGAGATATCAGTTATGGGAACATTGCATTCACATTATATTTTTATTCTAGAATGTTCTATTGGTACGCGAATAGTTAGTTGTTAATTGTTAATAGATTAGAACATGTTTTATGAGGTTATTTTATTATACACTAATCTATTAAATCAATAGAAATGCCACCGTTTGAATTATTGATTGCAAAGCTATCCCTCGTGATCGCACGTTAATATTTTCATAAAGTCGTCGTGAAGTATAAGGGAACATTCATCAAAAGAATACAAGTGACGAAAACACAGGAAAACAACGTAGCGGACAAAGAACCAATAAGCGTGAGTTGTTTCTTCAGTTTTAGTCACTTGATTGGTTCGCTGTAGATTGTCTTGTTTTCCCACGTTTTCGCTGCTCGTATTTCCTCGTTAGTAGGGATGAACGATTCTCGGATATTATCAGTTACTTGTAATCCATTAACTGGTTAGTAATTGGTTAGTGATTAATTGGTCAAAAGAAATCATCTCAAAGGATGTCTTGGACCATATTAAAAAATACTGAACGCATTTCCCAGCAATGCTGGGGCACATGGGTAGAAGTTGTTCATTTATGCTTCTAAGAAGAAGGAAAACCAGTGAATGGTTATTCACGGTTTATCCGGTAGAAGCGCTAATCACTGCATCCCGGCTATTGTTTATAAGACAAGCCTACATTGAAAGCACCATATAGACATTGAACACCAAGATGGGAATCAGCGCCAGGGTTGGTATTTTGCGCACAAAATAAGTATTATGCATTTTTGTGCAGAATAGGACGCAGAATGCATAATGCACAATTATTAGTTAAAATTTGTAATTACAAATTCTAAACTGTAATCGCTTTAATTCTGGAGCAGGAGATTCGCTTTTTGGTGTTTCAGTGTCCAAGGAGCCGCTCTACTTCTTGTTATTTCTTGACCGAAACCCACAACGTTACATTGCTACATAACTCTGCGGCCGCTTTAGAGCCAGCCTCTACGGGATTTAGTGAACAGCCCTTCTAACAGCTATTTCTGTCAAATCATTAACCAGTTACAAAACCAGTGCTCGGTAACTATGATACTTAGTTACGAATATCCGATTATTGGATAAGTAACCGAGTATCCTTCATCTCTACTCCTAAGATGTACATAGTACTCAAGAAATTTGAAAATACCACTTACGTAAGTAGGTAAAATGGATTAGACGTATTTCTGTGCTCATGAGTAACTTCAACGTCACTAACAGAATGCGTGTTGTACAAGAATCCATTTTACCTGCTTACGTAGTATTTTAAGTACTTATATTGGGACGTAATATACCTACCATAGAAATCAATACGACCGTCTCCATCAACATCTACTTCTTTAACCATATCTTCGACTACAAAAACAAAAATAATAAAAATTTAATTAATTGTTAAATTTTATTCTGTACTCTTAACCCTACTTACTAATAGACACAATAAGTAAATTCGAGTTAGATCTTTCAAAAAAATATCATTCAATTTACATTACATCTACGGTGGTATAAAATATCCCTCTAGATGGCGTGATTTGTCACAAGTACCTATTCTACCTGCTACCTACAGGATAGTAAATACCTATTTTACTCGTAAAATTTGGCATTTCGACAAAAGAGTTTGTTATGAGTTTTTTTAAAGTCAATTTCAATTCAAAAACTCCGCCTTTTTACATGCTATGTAAGTAGATAAAAATATTTTAATAATCCAGCACGAAAATGATTCTCTCAACACACGAGCCATTCGTTAAGATTAAATAATCAAAAAATTATTCATTTACTTTCTTCTTCGGATAAGTCTTCGCCTAGACATTGTAAAACAGCTCGCAAATCTGAAGCACTGATATATCCTCTGTTATGCTTATCGAACACCTAAAGTTACAATTAAAAAAAATATGTAGTCAAGTATTTTTCAAAACTGCTGTCTTTTTTTATTATACGAATCGGGTTGAAAGGTAGGCAAATATGTATTTTACTCTAAATGCATCCCGCAATTCTTTTTCCTCCTCTTCGGCGGTATGGGTTGAGCATTTGCCCATATTCGAGACGATCTCGACGAATTCATCGAAACTAAAACATCCATCACCTGAAAAATGGTAAAAATATGATAATTTAAACCATTTCCGAAAAAAAAGTCAATATTTTAACGAAATGATTCAATATAGTTCGACGTAAACATAACGAAGAATGAATGCAATTTTCAATTTTGGTAGGTATTAAATTTATACTCATAAAAATTTATACGATATTAAAGAAAATCAATTTACATATTGATGTTAAAAAATGAAAAAATACCTACTACCTAATGGTAAGATTTAAAATGTATTTAAAACAATAAGTATAAAGATATAAAAATTTTACCATCGATATCAACATCGTGTAGCATCTGTTGTAGTTCTTCTTCGCGAGCGAATTGGCCCAAACTTCTCATTACACGTCCAAGCTCTTGTTTTGTTATACTTCCATCTCCGTCTTTATCAAAAAGCATGAAAGCTTCGCGAAATTCTGCAAAACAAAGAAAACAGGAGGGATCTAAATAGGTATCGATCCATCAAATATAGAAGATGGTCGATTAGATTTACAATTGAAATTAGGATGTAGAACCTGTAGGTAGACTGCTCAGAAGAATTACAACACTTTTGTACTTCATAGATTTTTTATGATTGGAACTTTTTTATCAAAATTCAAATAAATGCGCATTTGAAAGGTAAAAATGACTTTTGAAAAGTTTGCAAGTGTTCGCGTTGAATATTTTTAGGTGAAATTATTTTTAAAACGCTTTTTAATGTAAAAAGGTAGCCCTCTCCGGCTATTAAAGATGTAAAAAAAATACGATAACTTTGAATCGCACGCCAATTCCAATGGGAAAAGTATATATTGATGTCTGTCAGGCAGACGAAATAACTAGAAAAATTACGGTAGAGAAATAGGTAGATATATATAAAAAGGTTTTTTCAGCAAAGCTAAAAAAAAATGTAAAATTGATTTTAATCCAACCGCTAAACTACGTTATTTTTTTGTATCAAAAGAAATTGCAGAATAACGAAGAGAAAAATTGTAACGTGGTTAAAATTTTATACTACTAGAAACCTATACTAAGTAGATACATAGGTAAGCACAGGTAAATAGGTAAGATACTTTCTTAGGTCTATATGGATACCATTAAAAACCTTAGGTACGACATGTCTTGACTTGTTTATAAAAATTTCTGTTTTACTTTCAAAGTGCAATAATCGTACCGGTGGGTAGATTCCATTTTATGTTGAAATCAACACGTAACCAAAAACTTTCGCATTTATCTGCTCAAGTTTCATTATACTTTGCGTAAAAGTTGAAGGAAAAATATACGATGCATTAAGATCACCATTTCAGCTCAGTGAAGACTTTCTGTATCATTTGAAATCTACATGCATTTTCGCTAAAACTAGTATATTGGTAAGTAACAGGTAAACAGGTACCTACTACTTATTACCTATTAGGCTGCAAATGCGATGTGCGAACTGCACGACTGAAAGAGAGCAAAGCTTCAAATGGCTCCACTAAAACTTTAAAAGCTGAATAATCCGATAAAACGAAATTAGACGTGCTCTGCTCTATACATTGGTTTATTATGGTATACCGGAAGCGATTAAAAGTTTTACTTGTGTATAAAAGTTCAAATGTTTCAAATTTCCCTTTTTAATTTTTTTTTTGTTTTTTGTTTTTTACAGTAGCCATTATTTTTATTTTAGTTGAGTCTAGTATAGAAAAGATAGGCACGTTTGAATAATATTTTAATTCTTGCGCTAAAATATTAACGTAATGAGGGTAAATTGTTTACGATAAGGCTGCTAGTAGACCATCCGACCTCAATTTATTGCCTAAAATTTACATAATCATTCATGTCGTTAGTTAAATAACATTTTTGAGGTTTGCTTGAAACAAAGGATAATCAATTTTGCAGTCGTCGCATATCAAAGTAAAACGGATTTTCCATCAGAATTAAATCAATAGCTAAGTAGATGCCTATTATTATCTTGTACTGGGTGTTCCGCATTAACCTTACTATTCTCAATCAACGATAGGTCAATTTATGAGATTTACATGTATAGTGGTTAGCATACCCAAAAATTCGAAGGTGCTGAAATGTGCTATCATCAAAATTTCATTTCTTTCCAAACCTACCGCTCACTTTGAAAATTCATAAAAAAAAATTTATAGTGATGAAACTTCGCTGTTTTCTCTAAAAAATAAAGTAAGCTCCCTGGTATGTGTAGTGTAAAACTTAAGAGTAAGGGTGAAATGGTTCGTAAAATAGGACAAAATAAATACAAAAAAACATGCTAAAAATTCGTAATTTTTTTAGTTTTTATTGTGAATAATTTTTGAAAAAGCTACTATGAGCACCTCACTGGAAAATTTTAAAATGAACGTTAGAGCATCTTCAACCCAGTGGTTGGAGTGATAACCTCGAAAGTTGTATTTATGCGAAGAAAAAAAATGTTTAGTCATTTTTGAACAAAAGTAGGAGAAAAGTTTTTATTTTCTAAGATGAATGTTGCATAACTTCTGAAAAAGTTATCATGAGCGTCCCAATAAAGTCTTTAAAATGAGTAGCAATACACCTTCCTTCCTCCACTGAATGGCTGGAACAGTAACCCTAAAAGTTACTTCATAATGAAGAAAAAAATGTAAAGTTTCAAAATTTAACAAATTTTTTTAAATCCGTGATTTTTCCATTTTTCAACATTCAAAATACTTATATTTTTTAAATTGGGAAGTAATCGTTAAAGTTTCTGCTCGAGGTATTGAGTAGGGAGGGAGGAGGGGTGCATTACTACTCATCTAAAAAATTCTAGTAGGTAGCTCACGATAATTCTTTCAGAAGTTATTCACAAAAAACTGAAAACAATTGAAAATTTTCAACTACATTTTTTCGTACTAACATCATCACAGTTTGCAAACCACTTCATCTACACTCTTGATTTTTTTACCACAGTCGCTCATTTATATTCCTTACCTTGCGGTGCAATCGTTTTGCTTCTCTCACATATACCATCAAAATTAGAAACAGTTTTCCTATTTTTGTCCAAAAATGACTATGTACCACATGTAGTCGAGAGTATACACAATATTGTAGAGCAAACAGCAAATTTTTTTCATTATCAGTTTTTTTTCTATGAATTTTCAAAGTGATCGGCAGGTTTGGGTGAAAATTAAATTTTAAAAATAGTACATCTCAGCCCTTTCGATTTTTTTGGTATGCTAATCATTATACATGTAAGTCTCATGAGTTGACCTATCACTGGTATAAGGATGACGAGGTTAAGGCGGAACACCCGGTACGTTCAGCTTACCATATTACAAAAAAAATTTTAGTTTTAAACGAATATCTTAAGCGAATAAAACGTTTAAGTACCACATTTAGATGATGGTTCAGTCAATAGGCTAAGGTAAAACAACGTAAAGCTTTAAGCATGAAAAATAAAAATGCAAACCATCTATATAATGGTTTAGTTTGCTAATATGCCAGTTTTCTAATTGAGGAGAGCAATTTTTTAGAAATCTCCAAATTATTTAGAACAAGAAGTTCATTTTTGAGTAAAAAAAAAGTTTAGCTATTTGCAAAGAATTTTCACATCGAAAAGAGGTTAAAGCTCTATCTTTACGCTTAATCTTCAGTGGGATACATTTTTCAATTTCAATTTTCCACTGCGCAATTGTTCATCAATAAAGCTAAATAAAAATATTATATTCGAAATAGAAAGACAGGTAAAAAATATTAAATGGTAATTGCAAAATTACACGATTATCGGTAAGATTTTAGATAGGTTGTACGACCGTACCTAGATAAAATTATATTAATTTTTCCATTAAATTTTCATTTTAAAGATATTGCAGCCAAAAAAATATCGAGTCAAAGTACTTTGTAGTACTGTGTATAAGTTCACAAGGATACCCGTATTTTGTTTCTGCACCTAAAATTCAATCTTTTTGTTTTGTCATCCTATATATTTATGGGTATATATAAATGCGCAATATTTAAAAGTTTCTTTAAACCAGATTTGAAAATTATAAATTGAAATATTTTACTGGGCAGGTAATTCTATTCGTAAGTACAAGTTGAAAAATCAATTATAAAAATTACATCAGTAAGTATCTACGTAGACGTACTACCTACCTATTAACCAAATACCGCAAGTAGTTTAAGCATATTGTTACGTTTTCGTAAAACATATTATACCTTACGCTAATAAGGCATAATGAATGTTATGTCGAACACAAAATTTACAGCCAAAATAAGGCCCTAAAGATTACAAGAGCACAGGAGCATTATTTGTATAAGCATACCGCTTTCATGAACCAATTTTAATGTAATTGAAAACGACGATATTAAATGACTAGAGAGTACCTATATTATGCGTTATGTGAGCCATGATTGCCATATACCTCACTTATCTAAGTACATTGTATCTAGAACAGTGGATGTGCACCAGTTGAGCATAACTTTGAAAGTAACAAAACTTCTTTTTCACATCTTATGTACTCATGTGAAAAAAAATCAATTCGACTACGAAAGAGTAGACTGTTTTTAATAGGTAATTTAATCCAGAGCAGGTACTTAGCTACTTACCTAGCTTAGTAAAATTCAGGTAACTTTTTGTTAACACGTTGTACTCTGCATTATTAATAGCCTACCTTGTTCGTACTTACTGTACCTACTACCTATCTAGAAAATTTTGCGAAAGTTTAATATTCAAAACTTATTCGATAAATTACCTTTGAGTTGTTTTTTAGACATGTTCGTATGAGCTGGTATCCTTCTTTCGGTATTTTGTGAATTTGAACTGAGTGGATTCGATCCGACGGGATTTTTCTCTGGTTTAGAGGGTTGTTTGTTCAGTAGCTCCGGATGCGAATTTGACGATTCAACGACAGTTGAATGATTATTTTCAGATCGCGAATTATCTTTGATTTGAATCTGAATTTGTTTGGTATTGTTCCTAGAATTTTCTCCGTACTGTTTTGTCTGCGGTCAGAATTACAGCTTTTATTAATTCATGTGATTTGTTTGAACAATGACATATGAAACTGAAAGCGAAAATGGCCGACCAAGCTACCTATCTGAGCGATTACGTATCGTAGGTGGGTTGTACAAGTATTAGTAAGTAGTATAATTATACGTCTAATAAGTTGCGAGAACTGCATAACGCGTAAATAACTTCAAAATAAACGTCCCAAAATTGGCTTTGTGGTTCTGTAGTAGTCAGATTTCAGAGTTTCAAACAGTTTAAATTTATTCACCCTTCCCTATCCGTTTAATAAAGAGGAAATTTGAATTCCATGGTGTGTATATATATAGCTATGTGTTTTTTCCATAAATATTTAAACAACTTTCCAAGTTCTCAAAAATTCTTGCAAAGCTTTGTTTCTATTTTAGCATTCTTACTTCAGTGTACCTAATTTTTTTTTTTTTTTCAAATACAGCTTTTGAAATATTCTTCCAAATACTGAAAGAGTGAAATTTGTTGTAGGTAGATACCTCGTATGAGGATTTTGAAATATTTAGAGTAGACGTGTACTATGGGACTATGAGATTAAATAAACCAAGTCAAAATATGGGAAATATACGTGTTTTTCCGAACAAATATTAGCTAATTTTACTCTAGGAATGTTTCTAGATTAAGTGCATTGAAATTAATTTCCATAAACCACTATCAACAAACAATATCCTTCATTAGAAAATATCAATGTTGAAATGAATAAGTATTGCCCCCATGTAAAGATGGGAGACACCCCCAAATCTTTTCAAAAAAATTTAACAAGTGGTAACCTTTATGTCAATTTTGGAGATCAAAAATATCCCCTGAGTGTTTATTTTTTGACCACCTGCTGTTGGTATTTTGCAAAATCTTAAGACTACCTAATGACCTTTTTATTTTATTTTGTTTTAAAAAGGGAAGTAAACTTGAGTTCTTGCCAAAAAACGTTGACGTATCTCTAACTATGTGGTCGTTTCTCGCCTCTATAAATATCAGTGAAAAACCCTATGGGCCGGGACTCAAGAATGCTAAAAACAGAAGGAATTATTCCGCAATACCGCCCACTCCCCGAAAAATTTTGAAAATTTCAATATTTATGCACTTTTTAATAGTTGAGAACCCTCTATTTTTAAAAAATTTTTCCCTCCTTTCACTCGAAAAATGTATACCGGATATTTACTTTATTTTTGCAAGTTCGAATTCAAGGAAATTAGTGTTTTTGTACCATTCGTAGTTTATTGAAAAAAAAACGAGACCTCACCTTAGTACACAGAAAAAGTGTGAACCGGTGCCCCACCTATTTTGAGCCATTTTTGGCTACGCTACTCGAATTATGTACACAGCGAATCTCAAGATGCCATGCGTAATGAGCAGAACTCTCTTGAGAAAATCTAGTTGAAAAAATGACATGCACACAGCAGTTTCAGGACGTTTCACAGTGCATTTGTACATACGTGTATTTTGATGATTTTTTTATTTCAGTAAATATTGTATACGTACACTGCAGAATGTACATACATACATACATACATGGATCATTAGATCAGCATTAGATAAGTATTGAAAATGAAGAATATAACACTAATATCATACCGTCATATTTACAACAACAAATTAAAAAATTACGACCACTGAGATTTTGCTACAAGAATAACATCACTGCGCGAACTAACTTTAAGGTAGCCTTCAATTCAACTATACGTGAAAATAGTAATCGTAGATAGCATGATAACCAGTTTTACAAAAAAAAAAAAAAAAAAAAAAAAATCGAAAAAGCAACCAAGGCAAAAAATTTTAACCAGTTTTAAAAAAAAAAAAAAAAAAAAAAAAAAATCGACAAAGCAACCAAGGCAAAAAATTTTAAATGTGGATAATATATTCTGCTATAGATATTAATCTATTCTGTGCAAGCAACACTCGGTAACGTATTCAAAATATATCGCACTATTTGCAACGCATTCGCTCCGTAGTAAACTCGTTAGATCCATCTTTATCAACTCACAATGCGTGCAAATATTCGTTGTTTTGTTCATGGTTTTGACAACTCAACGGTCGAATAAGTATTGAAATTATAATATTTTTATACTTATATATCAACAAATTTTAATTAACAAGTGTTTCGCGACCCAAATCAATATGAACATTTGGTGGGTACGAATTTATCTTGCACGTTTTGCTGATTATGAATTCAGCTGTGCGAATACGTACCTACATCCATCACATGGTGAGCTAAAATTATACAAATTCAGAAGTGAGACCTATAACAGACTGTTCAATTGATTCCGGTATCTCATAAATTACCACCATATAAAATTGTATTCAAAAAAGACTGGTAGACAAGATTTATTAATTAATATTTAGGATGGGAAATGTTATTACTACCTATAACGTATGCTAACAATAAAGAATATTTTAAAATTGTTATTAGGGGCACTTTGAACACGGATATGATGTGGGCATCACCCATTTCTCAAATTTTTATTTTAAAATATGGCTATACAGTTATTAAATATCTGTAAAAAAAAAAAAAAAAAAAAAAAAAAAAAACCACACACACACCTATAATAAGTAATGTTTCAAGAGTAGATATGAACTGCTGACTTGTCATTTACGTATACAACGTGTAAATTTAAAATAACTGGAAAACGATTTGGTAATTGCAATGGTATAAAATTGTTTTTACCGTCGGTATGACACCACGTAAAAATAAAAAAATAGGTCAGTTGTGTCATCTCGTAAGAAGGGTTTCAATACGTTATTCGGACTCTGGCTTTTCGATATACCTACTATAGGTAAATACAAATACGAGTAATAATAGAATTTTTTTTTTTTTTCAATACTTGCGAATAATACATAATATACTACTCGAAAATCACGTAGTTGGATA
Source organism: Ferrisia virgata (assembly GCA_900060175.1). Taxonomy (NCBI): domain Eukaryota; kingdom Metazoa; phylum Arthropoda; class Insecta; order Hemiptera; family Pseudococcidae; genus Ferrisia; species Ferrisia virgata. The sequence continues at coordinate 58,142 of FIZR01017623.1, forward strand.
AGTTTTTGAAAACGATAATCTGTGTCTGAGACGTATGTTAGAAACTACGTGATTGCGGTAACGCTGTCGGTGTTATGGTATGACATGCAAAATGTTCCAACTAAAAGTAGGTACACGTCTGGAAGTTAAATAGAATTTCCGCCAAAATGCAAAACGCTGATGAATTTCGCTTTTTCACCATCCATGTATTTCATTTTGTTTTACATACAAACTTTATATAAGTATTTATTCACAGCAATATGATTTCTACGTATCTCATTATAAGCACGTAGATACACCTAGTATACCTAACTTTTCCCTGGCATCTTTGTTTAGGTAGTAAGTTTATTAATAGGAATTTCACCTGAAAATATATTTCAATATTATATTACTTATAGGTCTACTATTATAAGGATTGTTGATTTTTGGGTCAGCAGTCCGCTAATGTTCCCACGGTTTCGTTGAAAACTCACAAAATGTATGATTCTTTAAGTATTGAAAATAGCATTTTTTTAAATGTACTCATGAACGTAGCATTTTGGAAAAAATTTACAAGGAAATAAACTTATAAAGAAGAAAATTTTCAATCATTAGCGCGTTCTTAAATTTCTGATAGTTTTTTAATTTGATTTTCTATGTCATATTCATACGCGAAGGTAAGAGATAAATCAATGGGAGGTGGCGGGGGGGGGGGGCTAAAGACTTCATCTCCACTTTTGAAAAAAAAGCTCTCATTCTATTGTTGGTTCATTAAGTACGGTCCCAGTGACACGAGGGCAAAGATTTTGAGAAATACCAAAAGTGAAAGGTCCAAAAATGATATATCACGTTTTAAAGGTACTAATTATACTTCATTTTTCATGGAAATATTTCAGGGGACTCTAGCCCCCCCCTCGCTCCTTTATTTCCACCTACGATCATATTGTCGGCAAAAACCAGACTACTGCGGACTACTAACCTACGATGGATAGAAAGCGAAAGGAATGAATTGACTCTGTTTTGTGGTTTCAGAAGAACAATATGACCATATTTGACTGTGTCAGATATTTTTATGCTTTTTTTATTTTTATTATTTAGTTTTCCAAAACAATAAATGATTCACTCAGTTTGATACTAACCAGAGAGTTAAGGGGGGGGGGGAGGTTCTTGAGCGACAAATTTTAGAAGGGTGGCAAAAACTAAAGCACACACATCAAAATTTCACCCGAGCGCAATTTTCCTCGCTTTATTTATAAGAGGTGAGGTTCGGGCAAGTTGAATTTTTTTTATCGTAGACACTTTTCGAAAAAACTAAGGTGACAAATTTTATAAACCAGCAGACTTTCGAGGTCGCAATTGAAAAAAAATTTACAAAAATGCTTCAAAAATGTGAAAGGACTAACGTTCTTGAGATTTAAAATTTCTAAAATTTTTGGTTTACAATTCGCTCAAGCTCTACTTATCTTCTTTTTGTTTTCACAATACTGTGGACAATTTTTCGATCGGAAAGCAGGAGGTGAGATGAGTGGCTTCGTGGTTGCGTTCGCGTGAGATAAAGGAACGGCATCGAGAAAGTTCACCGGGGGGGAGGGGAATTCCTTGTTACGCCACTGATACAATAATAAAAGGTTTGCCTTCTCAGACCAAGTAGTTTTTTTGGCAGTGTTTTCTTATTTGTCGATTTTGTTCCCAGCATATTACCACTTCAAGTTGAGGTAAGAGATTTAAATTTCGTATGAATAGAACAATTCATGCTCATCCCCAACATTTTACCAAAATCAAGCTCAAAAAGCAACGACGAGAAAAAATTCATCGTTGCATTTGAGTAAATTTTGTTTTAGGTAGCAGCGTAATGATAGAGGGTATTCCCGGATAAGAATAGCAAAACGTCCTGGATTTTCGAAATTTCACAACACTTTATTAGACATCTCTAAAACAATTTTAAGGCCAAAAATATTTCCCCCACCCCACCCCTCGCTCAGAATATCGAAAAACTTTTTTTTTGGAAAAGGTTCTAAATTCACACGTATTTGAAGAAAAATCATGATTTTAATTTAAATGTTTAGAAGGATGATAGGTTTTTTCGATATGGATTTTTCCAAAATTTTCCACTCCTTAAGGGAGGAAGGAGCCATTGATAAAAGTAAATTTTGAACAGCTGCAGCTTCGAATTCTAGGAAGGTACATGAAATTTGCAAAAGTTCGGTGCCACTTTTCTACGATTACTTTACTTCCATTCATTTTTTGTGTATTAGCTATTATTTCTGAGAAAATCACATGTTTGAACGTTTTTTAATTTTTTAGAAAAAGCTGAAATTTAATAAAAAAAATGTCTATAAATTATTCTCATCAAAACGCATACTTTGACGAAAAAAAAATGTATGTATCTTCCTAGGGTACGGAGCTACAGCAATTCAAAGTTTTCTTTTTTGTTAATTGCTCCCCCCTTCCGCTTAGGGGTGGAAATTTTTGTAAAAATTCATGTCGATAAACCCATCATCCTTCTAAACATTTAAATTAAAATCATGATTTTTTTCTCAAATACGTGTGAATTTAGAACCTTTTTCCAAAAAAAAAAAAAAAAAAAAAAAAAAAAAAAAAAAAAAAAAAAATTTTTATTTTTTTTTTTTTTTTTTTTTTTTTTTTTAAAAAAAAAAAAAAAAAAAAAAAAAAAAAAAAAAAAAAAAAAAACGTTTTTCGATATTCTGGGATGAGGTAGGGGAAATTTTTTTGGAAATAACTGATAAAGTGTTGCGATAATTGTGAAAATCTGAGATCAAAGGCATTCCGTTATTCTTATCCGGGAACACCTAATGCAAAATTGAAAAAAAAGTTTTGTATTTTATGGTATCTATACATTCAAATTGCATTTTCATGAAATCGAAATTATGAAATGGGAAAATCTAAATATCTATAGTAGCATAGTTTTAAATAAAATAAATTTTTTTAAATTTGTCGAGTAGGAGTAGGTATAAACAAAAAATATTTAATTTTAAGAAATCTTTGATCGACAAGTGCATCTGCATACATCCTTCATTGTCTACATTTAAAGTTCCAATAAGTTGGGATGAATAAGTAATACTTATCTTACCTAGAGCACTGAAAATTTCAAAAACGATGCCATGGATTTAAATCTGGTAGTAATGCAGATTGGTTAGAAAAGAATACAGCTAGTCACTTATCTTACGAGTGAATTCAAAAAAATAACATTGCTTTTATTGCGAATAAGATAAAGTAAAGGAGTGACATATTACAGTCGAGTTTAGAGTGTCAAGTTGAGCACCATTTATAAGGTTGTCCGTTTTTTACATTTTGATATAAACACGCAATTTTTTCTAAAATTTATTCCTTTTGTATAATGCAGCCGCAACCAAATGATTTATCTTTCGAATTTAAACATTATATATTATGCAAGTATACAGAGCAAAATCTGGCACCACGTGCGATCATATCCGCTTGGGCGCGTGCAATTTAATCGAAATTGAATTCGAACTCGTAAGGGCGCTTATCATTTATTACAAAACATATATTACGCAAGGTTTTAATAATGAGAAAATATAACTATTTCAATTTTTACCTTGAAAGCAATTACGAGTGTATAAATTTTATACTTGTATAGTGTAGCTATAAATATTTGTATATAGGTATCTACGAATGACAAATAATAAGAGAAAGTACTAAAAAGCGAGATGTTAAAAAAATCCATCAGCTTTCGAGCTAATTTAACCTCGTAAATATTATTTCTTGAGAAGTTTTACAGTCGAGCGAGTTTTTCGCGCTATACTGTTCACTGTTCAGTTATTAAATTTCCAAATACGAGTCGGCTCGACTGACGAGATTTTAATCTTCGAGTTAAAGTCCGGATTAAAGGTTTAAAAAAAATTGTTTTCATTTTTTTTTTTCATCCCTTTTGTTTACGAAGTGAGATAATTTTACGTCAGCCCGTAATAGGTATAGAACATATTCAGCTATTATATCAAATGTCAATACCTACACTTATATATATGTACTTGGTAGGTAATGATATATGTCTTTGTTCCTTGTAAGTTGAAACGACTGCCAATGGCTAGTACTTTTTCAGTTTATTTCATTTCATTCTATTTCAAAAAGAGAAATAAGACAAGAAGTTAAATACTAAGTTATGTTGGCTTGGTGGGATAAATGTGAGCGCTATAGGAATGAAATTCTGACCTATATAAATGAGTATTCTTTCTTCTATTTTACAGCTGTTGTAAACATTCTTCATAACTGCTCGAAATTTACGAGAAAGAGGGTTAAACTGCAAAACGATAGGCACTTGCACAACTCAATAACTTTCATCCTTTAATACTTTTTCTTATAGATGAAAGGTCAACAGATAGTTTTATGCTTTATGTAAGACTTTTTTACGTAAATTTATCGAGCGTTAAATTTCATTTTAAAAAAGGTTGTCATTAATCAGAAAATCTACCAAAGAAATAACTACTAATCATTTATTTTTATTTTTCATTTTTTTTTTACGTCGCTGTCATTTACAACTATATTTTTACTCGCTAAATCAAAATAAAAAAAGTTTTCATGATATCCAACAAAAAAAATTACTCGATGGTTTTTTTCTTGGAAAGTTAGACAGACAGCTGGCTTAAAATTTATGCATACATATTTATACCTTGAAATAAACTGATAAAACTTTCATTCGATTCGAATTCGAGTCAATATTTACTTCAGTTGTATCGCGATAAAATTTTTAAAATGATTTTTAAAATATGAATGAAATTTAGTGTGAATCTATGCGAGGTGATTTTACATTGTTATTCCCTTTTCAGACGTTCAAAAGTTAGCAATACTGTTACTTGAAGAACTTATCTATCTATGTACCTACTTTTATACCGATATAAACTGTGAATTTTATACATATGCATTTCTTTCAGACACTTGTTTAGTTATCATTTCAAAAATATAACGTAGGTACCTAGCTACCTACAGTCTCATATAGAAAAAAATTGGGAGTAGGTGCAACACATGCGATTGATAACGTAAACAATTAATGAATCGCTTTCGGGGTAACGAGGTTCATTTTGAAATGATGAATTCGCATATTTCAAGCGTGAATTATTTGTTCTACTCGGTAAATAGATGAGCGAATGTAGACATACACAACTACACACCAACCTATGTGGAATATCTACTTATTGCGCAGTAGGGTGTTTTAATTTATACGATGGAAAGGGAGTGTGAGATGGTTGAAAAATGATGTTAAAAAAAGTGATAGAAAAGCACCTGCTCTGTTTTAGGTTGTTCCATTTACATGGGTACGTGCAAAAGTTATCTAAAAGTAATTTTTAGTCTCTTCGCAGATTTGTAATTTTTCTTCGAAAGCTGAAAAAAAAGCATCGCCTAGCGATACTTTTTCAGCCTGATTTTCATGAAATAGTATAATTATTTATATTGAAAAAAAAGTACCGCGAAATCAGTGTTAATGGAGGGGGGGGGGGTAATGGTACTAAAAATTCTACATTACTATAAGGCACATCTAGCACCTATACTAAATCTACATACCAAATTTCAACTTCCTAGTCCAATTTGGGGAGAAGTTATGCGAGGAACAAACTCAAAAAATAAGAAAAATCGACAAAAAACAACTTTTTTAGCGTTTTGTGATGGGCTACAATGCGGCTGAAAAGTCGAAACACTTAAAAGGCACCTCTGCAACTTCTACTGAATCTACATAATAAATTTAAACTTCCTATCTATATTTAGAGGAGAGTTATGCGAGGAACAAACTCAAAAAATTAGGAAAATTGGCCAAAAAATTACATTTTTGGGGCAGAAGGGGTGCAATGAGGCTGAGAAGTATGGACCCACATAAATGGCCTCTACTAAGTTTACATACCAAAGTTTAACTTCCTAGCTGAATTTGGAAGGCCTTTTTTAAGGTCAAAAAGGGGGGAATCCTCATATCTCCCCTACTAATTGACTCGGGAAGCTGATTTTTGAATATGTTACGCAATTTCAAATTGGCTATTGATTGGCTTAAAAAAAAAACAATTTTTGTAATTTTAGCTCCTTAGTACTCCCTTTTCCAAATTTGGGCACAACTGAATTTCGTTCCAAGGTCATCCCCACTTCTGAATATCAAATTTGTCGCCAATCGAAGCCTATTTTCGAAAATTTGATCGATATTGGTCAGTATCGAGCTTAGCAACTAATTTTTAGTTTCACGAAGGGAAAAAAATTAAAAAATAAAAATAAATCTCTGACATGGCCAAAAATAGTCGTAATGATTCCTAGGACCCCAAAACGGATTTTGTTGATATTCCCCAAGTCATCTGCTGTAGGTCGATATACCGTACAATAGCTTGGTTTTCATTGGCAATATGATATGGAAAATCAGACTAAAAACAAAACAAAACATTTCACGCCCAATAATAAATAATAATAAGGAGGTGTAAACTTGCCCCTAAGTACTCGACGATTTAAAATAATAGAGATGTTTAATTTGAACAGAAACTTTGGCGAAATAATTTTTTCACAATATTCCAAAAATTTCAAAAACTGCTAACTTTAAGGGAAAATTTGAAAAATGAATTTTAACGCTTTTCACGAGGACAAACACTACCCCTATTTAAATTTGAGCTAGGTTTTTAAATAAAAAGCCTATTAAAATTATTTTAGTTCTTTTTTTTTTTTTTGAAGATTTCATAATGAAGAAGATGCAAGTTTTAACATCGTTTTCGGCACTTTTGAACCGTGTTTTTTACGATGTTTCAAAAAAAAAAAGAAAAGTTGACAGAAACGTCCCACTATAACAATACGCTACATTAAAGATAATTTAAATATCAACTTTCTTTAATCATCGACGATGTTTTACAAGTAATTTCATTCATTAAGCGTCGTTGAAAATTTTCCAATGATAACTTAATCGCTATAAACCTGATATTCGAGTTTTAGTATTTCACCATTGAGTGAGTGTACATGTGGAAAAAAAAATACAAAAAGGAAAAAGGTTTATCAACAAAACAAGACACGGTAATAATTGAGAACATTAAACAAAATCTGTATAAATTTTTCCGATGAAAAATTACAACGAAGCATAAATACTTAATTTTTGAAAATAAATCACGTTTCGCTAGAATGACGACAACGTCAAATAAGATTATTGGCAGCAGGCAGGCAAGTCCAGGTATACGTAGCTACACGTACACGTAGACGTACCACAGGCCACAGGTATACCATACCAACTCACTCTACTCGTACTCGAAAAACAACTCGAAACAAGAAGTTTTGGGCGTTCGTTACAAAACGTAATTACGTAATTCGTAAATGTTCAATCGTCAAGACAATAGTAAATACGATCCGTAATACTTCAACCTTATAAACTTGCGATTGTTTGAGAAATAAAATTTATTGCGTTTTACGATTTAATGCGGCTTTTGCTGACCGTAAGACAGCTTTTTATTACCGCAATGAAATAATATAGTGGCGCAAATATGAAATCCAAGTACAAAACATCGGGGTTCTGAAGACCAGACCATTTTGCCGAATGGATATCATTCAAGATATAGCTAAGGCTAGATGTAAATTTAATTTTCCAACTTTCGCTCAATATACTGCTCAGCTGTATGGAAATTGTTATAATCGCAGCCCACGCAATAATACGTATATTTTCATCGCGCAGACTATATTTCTACTTTCTATTCTAATTTCGTAAATTTGATACAGATATTATAATACGCGTATGTACTTAATAGTACGTACGCATTTTATTTATGTACAGTACACCGAATTACATTGTACCTATCTACCCATACCTTTAGCTATAGCTTACCTTAGCTACCTAGTGTACCCATTATTACGTAGGTAAGCTAGGTATAGGTAAGGTACCTATATGTAATGTATAAACCATCATATAACTTATACATACGTATATATATATATGCAGTAGGTGCAGATATTTTTCTTAAACCTCACGTTTTCCTGTCACACTCAATTTCTTATCTAATTCGATTTCCATCGTTGAACGTGCCTGTGTATGTGTATCTTACCCTTACACCACATACCGCATCGTAACGTATGTTATGTACATAGCACGTACGTATGTATGTAATGGTAGCTATAGCTATAGCTATGTAGGTACAGGTAGTAGGTAGAGGTACGTATTCTATCAACAACATGACATTTTTGTCGTTCCTAGACATATACTGTACGTAGACGTACCTATGTATACCTACTTTTTTCACTTATTTTTTAGCACATTCTGCGGTGAAATTGTTTGAAAGTGAATTTTATTTATGAGTTTGGATTTGATCGGATTATTCGTATATCCGCAGAGAACATTAAGATTACGCGATTGACTTCCTAATGTATTCTGGCGTATACTTAGCTGGGTAGCGAGTACATCTTCACACATACTAATACATACAAACCTATGTTTCACTTTTCATTGGATGACTAAAAAAATTCAAACGAAGGCTTATAAGTTATAATGAAATAATCGTTAAGTTTCATGAATGTATTTTTAATCGTATTATTTTACGCGGGTAGATTTTACACGAGCGAAGTAATTAAACAAAAATTATTTTCTTCTTGTGGCTAGCCCTGGCTACATTACATATATGCGATACGTGTGTGTAAAAAATTTGTAAAAAAAAATATGGATACGTTTGATAGGTATCGGATTAAGTAATATCGAATTCGCAGCTGACGTTGGAATTTTTACAAACGAGCGATTTTGCTATATCAAATACGTGCATATGTAGTAGGTAGTAGGTAGTAGGTAATAGGTATGTGTACGGTGTTTTCCTATCACAAATTCATCATTTCTATCCAGTACCATTTTGGTATTTTTTTTATTGGAGAATAATATCGGCTATCTGGGGAAATATTGAGGAGCAAAAATCTGAGATATGAATGTTAACATACTCGATATACGAAGTGAAAGGTACAAGGTGCAGTGAGCTATTCATTCTCTGTCAAGAAATTCAGAATATTACCAACACGTTTTACGAATTTCATTCATGCATATGTATTTAAATTGTCAAATTTTATATTTCATCAAATACTTAAAGAGAGTTACACTTGTAAAAAGTTTTTTCTTACCTACTTATAACCGTGGAATGTAGTTTATAAGATAGAAAGGTGGATTTGGTTGGATTATTAAACTGATGATTTCTTCATTCCAAAATTTCATCAATTCAAATTTCAAAAAGTAAGTAATTATCAACTTATCATTTTTTTTCAAAGGTTGGATGGTGAGAAAAAATTCCAAAATGATGTAAATTAAACCTGATAAAAATTTGCCATCTGCAATTTGATCTTTGACTCCATCCCAGATTGCTTTAAAATTTTATAAATTACAAGAAGGTCGATTTTCAAAAAATTTTTTATAATAATGTGTCGAATAAAATAACAAAAAAAATTTCCGCGTTTTTCTTTTCAAAGCATACAAAATCACGTTTAAAAATTAAAAAAATAAATTAAAAAACGTTAATTTAAAATTTTTTCAAGATGATAAAGGAAAATTACAAAATTTCACCACTACAAAAGGTATAAAAATCAATTTTTTTTTCATTTTCTAGCTTAAAAAATTCAAAATATGCCTATGCGAGTTTCTCTTTTTTTATACGTGAAGTATTCTTTGAAAATTTGCGAAAAACATTTTTTTGTTTCCCAAAGTCTAAGTACTTCAACGCATTATCACTATCGCTCAGAGGGATTGTGATGCGGTACTTTGGCGATAGGTGAATAGCTGAGTACTGAGTGGGATAGATTGTTGTTTTCACGACTTTTTTATTTTCAGGTGTTTAACATCCTATTTAAAAATGAATAAAATCATTTATTTTGGATTTTTTCAAGGTAATAAAATAAAAATACAAAATCTTATCATTTCTGATGACAAAATGAATGAAAGTATTTTTCTTACTTTTTCATCTCAAAAAAATTCAAAATAGATATTCGATTTTTTCTACTTTTGAACATTATTTTGAAACCACTGAAAAGCAAAAAGCTCGATTTTCGTGAAATATCATAATTATGTGAATTAAAAGAGAGGCATTGCACCTGATCAGTGATACAGGTGACAGGGATGGGGATGTAGTGGAGATAAGAAGTCGACACCACCAAACGGCACCTCCAGGACCTATACTAAATCTCCATACCAAATTTCAACTTACTAGCTCAATTTAGAGCAGAATTATGCGAGAAACAAACTCGAAGAATAAGAAAAACCGACAAAAAATAACTTTTTCGGGGTTGTGAGGGAGTGCAATGAGAATAAAATATCCAGGACCTATACTAAATCTCCATACCAAGTTTCAACTTCCTGGTTGAATTTGGAGCAGGATTATGAGAGGAACAAACTCAAAATATAAGAAAAATCTATAAAAAAACTACATTTTCAAAGCTGTGGGACGGTGCAATGAGGCTCAAAGTGGAGACCCTCTAAAAGGCGCATCTAAAGCTCCTTTTAAATCTTCATAACGAATTTCAACTTCTTAGCTCAATTTGGAAATGTGGGTAACAAACTTAAAACAAATGAAAGAAACCCACCCAAAAAACCACATTTCTGGGCTGTAAGGAGGCACAATGGATCTGAAAAGTCGTAACTTCCAAAAAGCACGCCCGTGGCTGTTACTTAGTCTGGATACTAAATTCAAACTTCCTAGCTCAATTTGGAGGAGAGATAGGGGAGGAACAGAGTCTTTTTAAAAGTAAAAAAAAAAAAAAATGGAAAACCCCTCATATCTTCCCTCTTAATAGACTTAAGAAGCTGATTATTGGGTATGTTACACAACTTTGGGTTCTCTATCGATTGGCTCAGAAAAAACCAATTTTTGCGATTTCGGCTTTTCACAACCCCTCCTCCAATTTTGAGCACTAGTGTATTTTGACCTTAGATCATCTACACTCCAGAATATCAATTCCACTACCAGTCGAAGGCTATTTACCAAATTTGATCGATTTTGGTAGATATCGAGCTTGGAAAATGATTTTAATTTCGGCGGTAAAAAATTGATAGATAAAAATAAATATCTGACATGGTCAAAAATGGAGATCGGCTATCGATCAAAATATATTATAGTTTCAATATTTTGTACTTTTGTTATTTAGATCGATGCAAAATTGTAAACAAAAATAAAATAAAATTCTTCAACTATGGGATGCGTCAAAATGACAGCCTCTATCTCTTATTTTTAGATCGCAGGTAAGTTGTTGATATTGGTGTGGTTTTCACTTCAATAAGTTAGCCTTCCAGCTGAAGCTCTAAATGCGGGGCCTTTTTTGCCTGAATGTATTTTTAAAATTATGATGGCATTTATCGCCCTCCTTCATCCTACTCCTAGGAATAGAAATTTTTCCAATATTATCAAAGAGTAAATAGTTTAAGGTAGGTATAGAATAATGTAGAAATTGCTGAAAAAATTTTCAAATTAAATGGACTTCATGGAGCTTACAACCTTCGCAGAAATGAAACATTTTTCACTGAATTTCATTATTTTCTTGATCTACCAGCGAAAGCGAAGTATTTGAGCAGGTCTAGTGATCTGTACACATATAATAGCTTTAGCTACCTCTACGCACTAATTCTCAAATAAAGCCTTCAGCACGTTGGGCGCAATCTGACGCGATCAGACTCGAGATCAGCGGATCGTAAAGTACTTCAAGCGATCTAATTTCTCAGTTAAAAAATTCGTTGGCCTCTTCGTCGTTTTAATCGAAAAAAATAAAATACCTCAGGTAGAAAAATTAAATTATGAAGAGAAAAAAGAGTAAAGTACTGGAGAGAAATTAGATGGCTTGAAGCACAACGCGATCCAGATGGCGTCAGATCGTGCCCAGTATGTTAAAGGCTTAAATGAGGCGATTACCAAGTAAGTTGATAGAATTTGTTTCATTGAAAGAGGTATGCATAAGATGTTATTATTTTATCTCATTCGTGAATGAATTTGCTCAAGCTAGAGGATGTCCAAGTGATTTGTGCACAGCGAAAACGCAAAAAGTAATTTCTCAATTGTAATGAAGTGATAAAAATAAAAGAAACAGTAAAAATCTTCGTGAATAATCGAATTAAAATGGCGAACATGATATTTTTTTATTCTTATCAGTTTATCAGAATTGCAAAACAACACTGTGTAGACTTAGGTACCTATACATAGTATGATAAAATGAGTTGTAGTGTAGTATAGCATAGCACAAATTCGTATAATAAGATGACTGATTTCACGTATTAAATTCCATACCGTATATAATAATCAAGATCCCACGTGCATATAACGAAATGGAAAAGATTAAAGCTGTTTCTGTTCGAAATTTACATTTTGAAATTGGAATTTTCACGTTTCATTTCTTTAGAGCATCGCGTCCTATAGGTAGTAGGTACTTGGTGTAGCTATACCTATACCTATACCTATTTACTTACTTACTTAATGAGAGCAAAAATAGAATTTTTTCAAAATTCAAGTTCGGAATATTCTAACAGAGACCATGTCCCATAGTGTTCGTATAAATCAACTCGATGAAAGAAAAGGGATTAATATAGGTGTACAAAATCAAATTATACCAATTCTTATTTTAGGGTTGAAAATTTACACAATTAACAAAACGATAATCGTGACAATTTTCTTCTTATAATGAAATGATATTATACGTAATAGATACAGGTAGTGTTACATACCTATACCTTACATAGCAAGTGCTACGTAAGTAAAGTACCTAGACTGGCTGGGAGGACAACCAGATGCGTAGTTAAATATAGGCTATGGAAAAATTGCTGCGAACTGATTTTATTTAAATTATAATGAGATTTCGATTGTGTTTTCTGTCAAGCATCGAATATCTTCGAATAATAATAGATAATTCAGTTTACAAACAATCTCGTCGTTTCATTTCGACCAAGAATTTAAGAACAAAATTGACATCGCGTTGATATATTTTTCGCTTCAAAATGAGAATTCTAGTTGATGGAGGAATGCGGTAATGCGGTTCAGCGATAGGTGAACATTATAATCGTGACAAATTTAATTTTTATCATTGGATCGCATGCTCCTAATACAAGAAGTAGGTATAAGATCTACATTGCAGTTAATTATAACACAAAGGAATACTGTCCACTTATGGATGGACTGGTACGTTGGGCTTAAAGGTAGCTAAATAAATCATATTCAGGTAAATGTGCAAAAAAAAGAGTAAATTTTACTTTCGTTTCTTGAATCGATAAAAAATAGGAACATCATCATTTTATAGATTACCACGTCCAAAATAGTGAAACATAAAAAAAAAAAGTTTAACTGTACAAGTAAATGTCGTACGCTCGGCAAACGTGTGATAGGAAATATTTAATACGCAATAGGTATGTTTTTAGCTAATCGCGAATTTCGTACTTTTGATTAATTATGTATTCTATACCCATCATTAATTATTCTTTAGATGTCGTTCCATTTCTAAAAACTATAAGTAGTTGTTAATTTATTAAATAAATAGGCACCTACTAATTACCTGTCATACGATTACCTACCTATGCTATAGTAAACTTGAAATGTTGCAAGTACCAAGGCACACACTGATATTCTAAACTTACACTACATTCGTAAACATTACGTTATTACCGAAGATTACATTCAAAAATGATTTTAATCAATCGATATGTAGATATATTTATAAAATAACAGTCGTCCCTCACATTATTCTTTAATTGGCAGAAAATTTTATCACTGAAATTCTTACTATCGCAGTAATAAAAAAATTTTAATTAAAAAGTCCACCGCATTGCGACAACATGAGAATGAATTCGAGTCGAGTATTTTTTTATTTTGTGTAGTCATACTTAATTGATGATTACTTGAGTAGATTGTTGATTGATCGGCAAAAACCTTTGTTTTGAAAATACATTTTTTTGACGCATAAGTATTCATGTATTATAAATGATTAGTGTATAAAATGTATGTATTAATGATGGGCACTTTACGAAATATTTTTTATTTGCAAATGGGTAAAGTAAAAACATTGTGATAAGAAAATGAAGAACAGTTTAATGATTTATTTATACTTATTTATACTTACCTACGCGATTAGAAGAAATTTAAAATCACATTTTTACTTCAATAAAATGAAATGTATTGCGTAAAAGAAGATCATCTTACACCAGCTTTGTACAGTTATGGTTTTAAGGGCATCGCGTCGAGATTTTCTTATAAATGAACGATGAAGGTTTGTATAAGCAACTTTAATGAAGCCTTTTGTTCTTTTCAAAATTCATCCTCCATTTCTTTCTTCTAATATTGACTTTTCTCCAAACTTATTAGATATCGGCATATTTTTTTCGAGAAAAAAAATGAATATTTTTATTATCTACTCATTTTTTAAAGAATGAATTTTTCCATTTTCACGCAATGGACTAGGATTTTGGTGAAAGCTGGAGTGTGTATTAAGTATTAATATGGCTTCTTATGTATTTTTTATTCAGTTTCAGTTTCGTACTGAAGTGAATACCTACTTATTTACTAATTTTGTGCTGAAATAATATAAAATTAGATACGAAAAAGTGAATATTCGAAAAAAAATGTTTCTAGTATTATGTTTCTCGTATATTTAACTTATTTTATCCCCCCTCTTCCCCCGAAGATCGAAATCATTTACTCTGCTCAACACAGACCAAAGTCGCTCTAATTTGGTCAATAGGCTCAGTTCAGCAGCGAATCAGATATATATGTGTGAAGACGACATTGGGTTAAAATTCAGTTATGTTCAAATTTGGGAGGGAGTGTTGAGGGGCTAAAATTGCAAAAATTGTTACGTTTTGAGCCACTCGATGGGGAATCATAAATTGTTTAACATATCCAAAAATCACTTTCCAAGGAAAATTAGGAAGGGAGATTTGAAGGTTGTTCCCCTTTTTGACCTCGAAAAAAGTTTATTCCTCCCCTATCTTCTCTCTAAATAGAGCAAGGAAATTTAAATTTGGTATGTAAACTTAACAAAGACCATAGATATGCCTTTTGGAAGTTTCACCAATTAAAGCCCGAAAGATTATTAGGAGCCCCAGCCACTCCCCCCCCCCACCATTACAATTTCATACGCATTTATTTCTGAAAACTTTGCAAATATTGTAGATCACATTTTGTTTTTCAGAATTAACCTAACATATAATATTTTTTCCTTCTTTTTAAAATATTTGAATCGATGCTTCTTCTCTTTTTGGTTCCATTTCAAACAGTGACGTGACCAAAAATTTCTCAAGGTAGGAGTTGAAATTTTCTTCAAGAGGTGGAGGTGAGTCATGAAACTTTTTTTTGAACTGGATATATAAAGCATAAAGGCAGGAACGTAGCGAAGCCAACTCTCTGGGGGAATTGAGGTGAAAATGAAATACTTGCCAAATAAAATCTATAATCTTTAGAAACTTTTTTTGCAAAGTTAAATACGTACACGGTTGTTATGATGTAAAGAGCACTGTTTTTTGGTGCCCAAGTTCGCTCACAAAAATCAAACAAACAAGATATACTTGTATGCCCGAGCAGAGCGTTTTTTTTTAGAGATTTTACATTCATGTTCGTTAGTTTGTCAATAGTGATTGCTCGAGCGAAGCGAGGGCGAAATTCGGAAAAAAATTTTAGTTTATAACACTAAAATTATTTTTTGGGAATTCAAATTCATGTTAATAAATTGTTGTGATAAGCATAATTTTTCTCTTTTTATGATTTACCAATTTTTTTTTTACCAACCTTTACAGTTGACCGAGGGGATGAGCCTCCATGATGGTGTTTCTGCATAAATCAGTCAACTTTTCTGAATTTCAGTTCTCAAAAATAAAGAAATACGAAAGAAGCAAGTATACCCGAAAAAAGCGAGGGCGAAAATTTTTAGAAATAGCAACGGTGTGAGACTGAGGGTTCAAAATAGGGTCCTGAAATGTTTTTACTACTTTTTACATGCTAGAATGAATTTTCATGTTGGAAAAATTGGCTGCAAATAGTGTTAAAAATGTGAACAAGAGAGTTGGTAAATAATATGCGAGCAAAGCAAGGGCGAAAATTTTGGGATAATATTGCAAAATCAAATGTCAAAAATTTATGTATTCAAATGTTTTTTTAATGCTCCGTTTTTCATATTTGTATACGGCTCTGACCACAGCGACTGACCAATTTTTTTAAGAAATATCATTTTTCTTTTCATTCGCTCTTTAAAAATGTTGAAGAGGCCCCCAAAAAAATGTTAAGGAGGCAGTACTGCTTCGAGAACTTAGGTTGATATTGAGGGGGCTTCGTGATACGACTTATATATTTTAAATTACATTAGATTCTTTCAATTTTTTTTTCAACACGAAATAATTAAAACTTTTTGGCCAACTTTTGCTGAGAAAGATCCGACTTGAAAACGCCCGCTTAGATAGTCCCGTATCCCCGTGGGCCAGTCTACGCCTGCTACTCTCCCTGCTCTCAGTGCTGATTTAGCGATTTTTTTTTCAATTCACATTATAATATTTCACGAGAATTATGCTGAAAAAGCTTTTTTTTTTTTCATTTATAACGGATTTCCTTGCATAGTGTGCATAGTGGAAAACAGAGATGCACATAGGTAAATGATAATTCACCCCTATTTTGAAAATTTTCTCCTGTAATCGTGTTGAAATATATACATTCATATTAAAAAAAAAATTGTTGTTACCAATTTTTGGAATTTCAAATCACGAGTATTTTTCAACTGAAAGCCTATCAACTAAAATTTATAACCGAAATAATTTTCTCTTTTTTACGGCGCTAGAAAAAAAAAATGTCTACGCACTTTTATACATGTAGATAGACTACCAGGTACCTATCCTAACATGGCTAGTACCTATTTACCTACCTATCCATCTATCCCTTTCATATAAATTTAGTGGAGAATAAATTGATATTTTGTAAGACGATGTTTACGAAACATTTAACATACACATTCATGGCTTTATATCTAAATATATAGCTATAGATTTTTGATAAATTTATCTAAGTATAAAGCTGGTATCAATATGTTTTGGAAAATTTAACATCGTTTTTAAAACCAGGAATTCATTGTTTGATAATTTAATAAAATAAATTGAAATTACTCAATAAAAATATGCCAACAAAAACGTAAAAACATTGTATCTACGGTAGCAAGTAAAGTTGGTAGGTAGGTAGGTAGGTACATGTTAAAAAAGAAATCGGAAATATTTCTATGAAATCTTGTATCGTTAAATTCAGTTTACAGTGTTTTCGTTTGGACTCGAATGGTTGTGTATTCAGCTGAATTTTCACACGTACTAAAGCGTTTTTTTTTCATCTTATTTTTATCCGCAATTTTTAATTTGTTGATTCAATCATTGGAAAATAAAAGGATATTAGATCGGAAATTTATTCATCAAAAGTGCTTAGGCTATTATTACATCTAGTGAAAATCAAGTAAATAAGTATATTTATATGCGAACAGCTACTAGATAGGTACCTATATAATGCTCTATAAGGTACAAGAAGACGATTCGAGAATTGGAGGTAATTTTAGTAAATTGGTATAAGGCCTATAAGTTTCTGAGCTGATGAATCTTTAGGTTTTAATGGACTTAGACGTGAAATAAGTGATTCTATTAATTTTGTAATCAAAATAGGATTTGCGTTTCGTTCAACGATAATCTTATATCGTGAAAAAATTATAAACAGCTACATTTAGGTACTCGATAGGTATATACATATTCTATATATCTATACCTATCTACCTTTCTACAAACTTCTTTCAAATAACTTTACATTAATTTTATAATTTCATCTGCACACATACTAAATGAGTATTAAAATTTTTAAATGTACGATAAAAATTTCTTATAATAATATTTTAGCATTTCTTTGTTTTTCGCTTTTTTTTTATCTGTAAACAATTCAATCTCACAAATGGTACGAAAACTGTAGAAATTTTTAATTTTATCTTAACCTCGTCGAATCTGAAACACGAAAGCGTAAAATGTAAACAATATAAAGCACCTCAAGAACATGTATGAATTTTCAACGAGAATAAAATATTCGAGTAATACATCGTTTCCTGAGATGTTAGGTAGAAATTTACGTTGTCTAAGTTCGTGAAACATAACGTTTAATTTTGACAACAACGCAAGTAAGTATAAAGCAACAGATAAAACCCGAACGTGACATTTTTTTTGTACAAAAACTTTCTCAAAGATTCGTATTTTTAAAATATTCTCGCAATTTATAACAAATCCCAAACAAAAGGAAATTTGTTCCCTAAAAGTACGTCGTAGACGTGTAGATTTGGTCTAGATACCTATCCTACTACGTAAATATCTGCTCTTGCTTGAGTATCTATCTAAAATGAAGTAAACGGGTAAGATTTAATGACTTGACGTAGAATTTTTTGAAATTATGTTTACCTATGCTTTACTTAGAAACCTAGTTCATTGTTACAAACTTTTCCGCCGCTCAATTTTGTTAATGAAACAACCTGTACTCCACTTTTATTAGCGTACATACCTTTACCTAAATACGATGTACTATTATGATGATTATATAGTGAAAAAAAAAACACGCCTCAGACTATTTTTAGTGCATTAAAACTTTGGATTATCTACATGTACGGATATTGATTGAGAAATAAAAAAAGAAAAATCATTCATTTTTTTGTGTTTCAATTTTTTTATCGTGAAAATATTATACGTATAAATATAAGTTTTTAAAATTACCTACCATGTTGTCCGAACGATATAGGTTATTACTACGCAAAGTACGTACTTTAATTTATCTAAAAATCTAAGATTATAAATATTGTTTATACATTTTATGTAATTTTTTTATACGGTTTTGTAAAAGTTATTTAGGTACATTTTCTTATCGGAACCACTTTTCAATAAGTTGATTAATTAGCAGACGCGCGCGTTTATATAATTTCTCCTCTATTTAAACAGATTACCTACTTTTGAAAAGGTCTTAAAGCGACTAGCATATCGTGCGGTTTACCAATTAAAATTAAATTACCTTTCGGATCAATATCACCTGAAAAGATTTTTGATATGTTTTACGTAGGTAACTGCAGCAACACAGTACCCTCGGTAATCCTTTGAAAAATGATAAATAAAAGGCTTTGAAAAGTTGGCTGCTTTTATCTTTCATTCACGTAACTTCAAGTTTTTCATTTTTACTTTACCGTTTTTAATATGTCATAAACAGAATTTCAAACAAAACTTATTTAATATATTTACGAGTAAATATTTCGACCGATTTTAATTTAATTCGAAATTAAAAAAAAAATAAGTATACGATACCAAACTTGAAGAATAATTTTATTTTCAAATCGTATTTTTTGTTATCAACTTTACCTAATTTAAAATAATGATAAGAAATATCTTTGAGTAAAGCCAGTTGCAGGTGTACAGAAATTTGCTATAAATTTTTTATTACATTTCGAGTATGCCTGGGTAAAATCATAAAATTTTTTCACCAAGATGAAAACAGATTCTGCATTAATCTTTATATCCAAATTTGTATCACAAAATCATACACAGTAGAATTTTCATTCATAAGATGCTTACTTTAGATCAAAGAATGAAGAGAGAAAAGGGAAGAGGGCAAAGGATGCAGACCACAACAAATAATCTCATTCAAATACATGGGTTGCTTTTGACTTTTCTTTGAAAGTCGAAACGTAATAGGGCACAATATCTGTGGAGCGCGATTAAAAGAATGTGGTAAAAATTTTGGCTCCCTATACCTTGTAGAAATTTCAATCTGACGCTAAAACTGTTCAAAGTTTTTAAAAAAAGTAAAAAAAAGATTCGAAAAAAAAATTTATTAGAAATAATTCTATTACGACTAGTTTTATCCAAAAAATTATTTGAGAAGATTTTCGCATGTAAACCTCATTTATAGGACCATATAAAATGCACCAATTTTTTGTATATTCGTGTATTTTCCAAAAAAATTGTTTGAAAATCGAGAGAAAAATTTAGAGAGCTGGGGGTTTATACAATGGGAAGGTTATCAGTGTAATAAACCAACTAGTCCATTTCTGGAAATTTCTAACAACCCTCCTGTTCTCAACAGAAATGTGAAAACATGAGAAAATCTCTCCGAGTAAAATCAGTTGCACTAAAACTATTTCTAATAGATTTTTTTTTGAAATTTTTTGAATTTTTTAGAAATTTTGAACCAGAGCCAGATTTTAATTTCTATAAAGGAAAGGGGGCTGAAATTATTACCACATTGCTTTGACCTTGCTGCACAAATATTGTGCCCTATTACTTTCCGATTTTCGAAAGTCAAAAACGAACGATCCATTTTAGTAGGTACTACGGCGTTTCAATTTTAGATTTTTTTCGAAAGTTGGAGGGAGGTATGAAAAAAAATTGCAAAATGACGTAAAATGAACGTGATAAAAATTTGGGCTCTCCATTTTGATCCTTACTCCACGCCTCTTAATTTAAAAATTTTAAAATTTATATAGAAATCGAAAAACAAAATTTTTCTTCTTTCAATTTTTCTGGTGCTGACTTGTGATGTTAGATTACACAAGACCAAAAAAAACTTTTCGCCATTTTTTTACTTTTCAGGGGTTCCAAAATTCTGTTTAAAAATGAGAAAAATCAAGTATTTAAAATTTTTTCAAGGTAATGAAGTAAAAATATGAAATCTCATAATTTTTTATGCTATGATAAATAAAAATATTTCTTTTGCTTTTTCACTTTAAAAAATTTAAAATATTTGATTTTTTTTTCATTTTTAAAAATGATTTTGGAATTCCTGAAAAGCAAAAAAAATTTGTGAAGTTTTTTTGGTCTCATGTGGTCTACTGTGACACGTTAGCACCAATAATATCGAAAAAAGGAAAAAAAAATTGTTTGATTTTTCATGCGGATTTTAAAATTTTAAATCCAAAGACGGTAGGGTAAGGGTCAAGTTAGAGACCCCAAATTTTTACAACGTTTACTCGATGTCATTTCACCATTTTTTTACCTACTCCGCCTCCAACTTTCCAAAAAAACCTAAAATTGAAACGCACTATGAGAAAACTGCAATGATTTGATCAATTAAATTTTTATATTTTTTTCAAAACTTTACGAGTAGGCACCTATTTATTTAATAGGTCTGTATGTTCTTCATGAAAAAAATCATGCTCTATAAGGTCCGGGTAGCTAAACAAATCTAAGCGCTCATGACTGTTATGTGACTGTACAACGACATTTGTCTCATTTCGTAATTTTTGGATTATTTGAAAGTCTCCTTCATCACGAAAAATTCTTAGATTATCGACTGCTTAAAAACCGAACATGGATTAGGACTGGTAAATGAATAGAAGGTTAGTAATAACTGGATGACGATTTTAGAATTAATCACACTAATTGAAATAGATGTTCTATGCACTCACACATATTTTGAAAAAATTCAGTAGTAATCGATATTATGAGTTGAAAATGATCAGTTCCTTATGGTATAAAATGTAAGAGTTATAAAATTCTTTCTAATTGTCTTTCATTTTTCCGAATGTAGTACTTACTCTGTACTCTAAGAATAGAGACGACGACTTCACAGGAGGATTATTAGAGTTCGAGGATCAACTACTCATGGTTATGTTATACACCCATCAGTTATTAATTATTATAGAGTCCTATAAGAATACAATCAATCGTTTCGTGCATTATTTATTTTTTCTGGTCACATATGCGAAATTGAGCGCTTGAAGGCTTGTACCTTTCCAGTTTATTCATTTAACTTCGCCTGTGTTCAATCTATATGCCGTGTACACGGAAAAATAATTCAGAAACCATTTACCTACTACTATAAGTCTATAACGAAAGATATACTTAGTTGCAGCTCAAAAAATAATAAACCGTACATATTTAACGTAAACCCTTTTTTTTCAAAAATTTGCCAAAGGTACTGCATCCTAATATTTTATTTTTTCAAAAAACAAAAAAATTAAAAAACAGTAGGTAATCATAAAATTAAATTAAAAAATAAGCTCGCGGACACTTCTTTATGTTATTTTATAGATACTTAGGTTAAATTCCATTTTTACTCATTATTCTTTTAAATGGAACGTATCAGTCTGGAAAGAGTAACTACCGTACAAAAAATCATCGCAAATCATAAAAAAATGTGATTATAACAGTTGAACTATGCGTATAAATTGATATGTAAGCATTATAATATATATAGCAATTCTAATAAAAAAATAAAAGATTAGTTGTAAAATAAGAAAAAAAAACTCGCACCGAAAAGAAGTAAATAGGTAGGTAATTTCTTAAATTTAAACAAAATACGATTCTATGCATAGTTGAAAATTTTCGAACTAGCTGCTACCGTTTCGGTGACTTCTCTAGCGTTTAGTTATCTACGAGTAGCATAACGACGGCGAAGAACGAATAAAAACTATACACAACAATGTAGGTATAAATGTTGTGTTTTGTGTACAGAGAGGCAGGCATTTATTCTACTTACTTATTAAGAGCCAACGATACACATCACACTACTTTTGAAATACTAAAGCATTCTACTTGTCCCTAACACGAAAAAAATCTTACCATGATATTCCTGATATGATTGACGACCGGTAACGGTGAGAATATTTTCTCAAATGCGGAAGCTATTTTCCCTTCCAATTTGACGGCTTGAATAGGGTACAGTATCTACGAGAAAAATTCTTTTAATTATTCAAGACGAGATACGTGCTTACGTTGAAAGCACAACAGAAAAAAAAAGATCGCATACGATGAAAACTATGAACGCATAATAATGCTGATGAGAATTTCCACTGAAAGCGACCACTATTCGCAGCATAAAAATGGAATAGAATCACGAGATGTAACGAGCTCTATTATCTATTTTGTTTTCACTATACATAAGCTACAAGACAGGCGCAGTATCCAATTTGAAGAAATTCTAACACTAGCACCACGTTAACCACGCCTTTACTTTTGCTACAGCATTTTACAACCGCGAGATATCTTGACGATTAATTTATTATGAAGTTTACAAAACGAAGCTATAGAGTGGGAAAATTTCCAATTTGGGATTTTGTACTTGTGCCACGGTGTAAAAGAAAAACGCTGGACGTATTGTTTGTATGTATTATATGGCTTCAATTTAGATAGCGCGTCACATCAACGTGATTAACGAGAACCGATGATAACGTACAAAAGCTTTAAAAACTTTCACTCCCAAGACAATTGAACACTTTCGTTAATAGTTTTGAGTTTCCGAAACCGTGTAGCAAAATTAAACAGTAAAAATTTACGACTCCTTTTTATTGAGCTTGAAATTACTTCAGGTACCAAGACCTATCCACCTATATTTCTCCCCGTTATATATATAAAATCGCGATAATTATTTTATTTGTCTAATTCTAACTCAACAAACCGGCGAGTATATAACTTTCGAAATCTACCGCGATTCTTCAAACACCGTGAGTCCGTGACATGAAAATTACTTTCATAAATTTCCTTTACTAATCAAATGTCAAAATGAAACGACAAAGAAAAACACCTAACTCAATGTTGCGAGCGAAAAATACACGAAATACCTTTTAAAGGGTCATATGATTTAGACAAGTTAAATCGCTGAACTCAACATCTCGCTTTCTGGCTCCTCCATTCAACATGAAATTTCGCTACAGTTTGACGCCTTATACACATATAAAATTATTTAATCAACGACAAAATGAAAAAATAACAGTCGATAAGTAAATACATCTTACACAAGCGACTTTTTTCGGTACAACGTTTCTTAGTCTTCATACTACAACCTATCTACTTCCTCGATTTCTTCTTTCCTACATTTGTACTAGTGGTTTCAATTTCAAAACACAGCCTCTTTTCCATATGACCGTACCCAACCATTTATCCACGTGGATCAAATTCGTATGACATTAACCAAGTTTATACCTCTTACTATCAGCGTTGAAAATTTTTAACTTGAAAAATGTTCTAATTACAGCATTGCATTGAAGAAACTTAGTTCTATTTAAACGAAAAATTTTAAACGAATTTTCTCAAGATATATCGCCTAACGTTATTTAAGTTTTCACTTCAGTAACACGAAGTGTCTCTAAAAACTTTTAACAACGACTATTGACGTACCATTTTTTTTTTTCTGGTCTAATTAGACTTGTAGTGTGCGAAAAAGAATGTAGACTAAAGGCAATTTCTTGCTCCTTTTTCTGTTGTTTTTTTTTTTCATCTCGAACGATCATTATAAACGAACCCTAGTATACTTTTCACTCAATTACGTTAATGAAGCATTTCATGTTCCAGAGGGTAAACACGTTGAAAATTAATTTTCCAGTTTTCTTCCGTAAAAACTCAAGTAAAATTCACTTGATTCGCTTTATTTATTTGTAAGTAAATAATAATGAAACAAGGTTGAGTTTTTTGAAATACGAAAACAGCATGGTAATATTTAGCTATTTACGTTGATTAAAAAAAAAAAATGTTATTTTACTCGTAATTTTAATGAAAAAATGATGTAAAATGAATTAGATATACGTAGAAGTATAATATAAGGTGTTTGTAGAAACGTAATATAAATGAGAGATAAACATTTAAAAGTATTTGAGAACAATTTGTACAAAATTTCGACTGATACTATTACTGAATATATTTACCTACTAAAAAATTAGTTTCTGAAATTAGAAAAAAAATAGACTAATATTTGTGTGTCATTTTGTATTTGAATTATTGGAAATAACAAACGTAGATAATGTGTCATAAATTCGTTACCTCGTAATTTTTTAAACTTTTATTGATTTCGCCGTACAATCGGTTCAAATATGGATATGTATTTCGCCAGTTCACTTGTGATGATATACAATAATTTTCTGGAATACTTGGCATATTCTAATACCGAACAATTCATTTCTGGTTCATCTTTCATCACACTTTGGCATCAACATATTTTCAACTAAAAATTACGCACTGTATTGTAAATTAAATTTGACGGACGATTTTATTTATTTTTTCTCACGAATGAGCGTGATATTTGGCAAAGCAACAAGTGTTTCTACAAAAAAGTAATTTCAAGAATTTTACTTTTTTCATAATGAGTAGTAAATTCTCATTTGTAACAACATTCAAGTAAGAACTTTCGCTGTACCGCATTAATTTTCATTCTACCCTAATTAATGGGAATTTTGTTAAAACAGAAACATAATCGCGTAATAGATTATTTTAGTTTTCTAATAACCCTTCTCTCGTGCTTTTGGTGAGAGAAACGTGTTATACGCCCGTTTTCAATTTATCCTTCACAAATAAATTCTATAGTGTGTTTGTAAAATGTTGATAACCGTTAATGATGTCGGTTTACACGACGTAAATAAATGTACATATCCAGATATAGGTATCGGTATAAATACATATACGTACCTAAAAAGGTTTTTAAAGTTTAAGGTAAATTTTATACGTAAAATATGTTACATATACGAAAGAAATCTTCTAGAACCTATTTCTACTTCTTTGCATGATACGTGCAGCCCATAATTTATTGTTGCAAGCAAACAATTCACTCTCAATTTATTACCCACGGATCTCATATTTCTAAATTTTTACTAAAATAGTAACCCTTTTTAACTAGATAATAATAAATGAACAGTTTGTAAAAATGGAATCACACATAGCAAAATATTCATTTTTAAGCGTTTTTTTAAAGCAATTTTTTATAACAACAATCAACTAAGACTAGAGACGTCTTTTATTATCCTAGCATAGGTTGTACTATCGGAGGAAACCTTTGGATAAATTGAGTTCTGAAGGAACCTTCGAGTGCGACTAAGAGCTTTCCTCAAGGATGCGACCAAATCTCAGCGTGATTGCTGATAGATTAAAATATGACTCGCAATTTTGATTTACAAAGAAAATTTAATAAAGGTAATCATTTTGTAAAATTACAACTACCCAAATGAAGCGACGGCGAAAAGTTTAGAAAAAATTGTACCGACTTACAAAGTACAGTTTTGGTAACGTTTGGTCAGTTTGCACAGTTTTTGGAGAAAGTTTGAGGAACTGATGTTTCCGCGCTTTTCCTTCAAAGAAAGAACGTAGAGACCTATATGGTATCAAGTTAATACACGGTTTTAACTTCACATTTGCTAAACTGATCATAATTCTTAAATATTTCATTCTTGTCATCTGGTCAAGTGAAACATCATCACTCACTTTGAATCCTCTTCTTCATTTCATCGTGCAGTAAATGTTCACACATACGATCAAAAATCTACTTATTTGAATTTCAATTTTTTATGCACACAAAGGTAAAGATTTGCCGTACATAGTACCTATCCATCACAAGAAAAAATTTAAATAATTTAGATTCGAGGTTTACGATATTTACACGCATAAAATAGAAATACACCCCAATCGTACAATATTAAATCATCAAAATTGAGTCCTCTTACCTTATCCTTTGAAACTGCTTTTGATACGTCATACGTCCCCTGGAAAATTTCCACGTTCAAGTTTTTATTAATTAAACGTAAATAATTTGTTAAAAAGAACAACGTAAAACTCATTTACCTTCAGTTTATTTTTGGAAATTCGAAACATGTTATCTTAAAAAAAAAACAACAAAATTTTATATTCGTTTAACTATGGATCAAATTACTCTTAGACAATAAAGTTATTCGCGTTCATAGATTTTTTTCAACGATTTATTAACGAAGCGGAATAGATAGAACAGTCATCAAGGCTTCATGATTTTAAATAAATACGAATTTCTTAATTATCAGTTCCAAGTAGTTCACAATTTTACAAAAAGACAAACGCGAGTTAAAGTAAACAGGTACTTGAAACTACTTCAAAACTGAACGGTAATATTCATTTTATATTTACACAACCAAAATACCATTCATTTTTACTTTGAACAAAAATCAACTCTTTAATAATTTCTTAAAAGCATTCCCAAGTGTTCGATCAATTGATTTATATGTAATAATTCCTGAAACAGAAAACAAAAAATCATAAAAACGCAATACTGTAATGTGAAAATTTCCATTTGAACAAAAATAATTGAAATTACTACTTACTTGCAGCGTAGTTTCTCGGCTACGTAATCCAAAAATTCCATCAGTCAAAGTAGATGTTTTTAAAACTACTACATAAGGAATTCCTAATAGATCGTAATATTCAAACATCTCTTCGACAGAATTAATACACAACGGAGGAATATATAACGCTGAAATTCCGGCTTTTTTAACATTCAAGGCTAGGTATTCGGCTAAAAGTGCCAAATCATTTCGATGTGATATACCTTAATTAAAACCATAAAAAATGATTTTAAGTAAACATATTTCTTTGTAAATTCAGGAATTTATGCAAATGTTGAAATTAACCTGAGCTATCGATAATAAAAGATATTTTGTACGGAGCTAATTTTCTGTGAAATTTAATAAATTGACGCGTGGTATTGGTATCTAAGCGGACTTCTTCTTTAAAGGCGTCACACAGAAAGCAGAATGTAGCAGTGTCCAGATTTATGGTTGATTCAATCACGGTAGGAAAGATATTCTTTTTTTTTACTTTAAACTGTAAAATAAAAAATACATATCTCATTATCGATATTTTCATCAATCAAAGTTTTCCTTCATAATTACTTACAATCCATTCTTCTCGATCTTCCGTGGAAAGATCCTGAAACATACTTTCAGGTAAAATACGAATCTTTTCAATCGATTCTACACCCCACTCAAATTTCGCTAGAATGTCAGTAAATTCCATACTTCCATCATTTTTTATTTCAGAAAGAGAAAATCGGCCTGGATCAGCAGAGAACTAAAATTTTATCACAATGTTACAAAATAAAATCTTCGTAAAAAGAAAAATAAGTATGTTTGAAAAGTTTAGACATTCTTTCAATTCACCTTCCTCCACCAAATCTTGCGTTGTCGTTGCCAAAAATGAAAAAATTGTCGACTTTCTGAAGAGGTAGTGAACGTAAAATTTTTCAGTTCCGTGCTTTTAATCGGTCTAAAAAATTTCAACTTTAAGATCAAATAACATTCATAAAATACGTAAGTTTTTTTACCGAAAATATTTCTTCTCTTCAACGGTAGTTTCAGAATTTTCATAGTTGAATGTTACCGGAATTCTACAACATGTAACACTAAAAGGTAAGGAATTTTGAGTAATTCTTTTGGCTTCCAAAAACGGTTTCTTGATGTCTGAAAGTAAAATTAATGTTAGGTAAAATAAATTCAACATAGGTAACGAAAAATCATTATCTTTTTTCGTACTTTCTAGAAGATTTTCACTCTTGGGCAAATGATAGAAAGGAAATGCTGGACTATCACGAACAATTACATTGCCAAGATTCCATTCATTAATGATGTTTTGACACAGTAATTCTCCTAAAGGACCATACTCATACGATTCTACACAATTTCTATTTATAATTGGTTTCATAAAAGAATACTGTTCACCAATTCTTAATATTTTAGAAATGAAAGTCGTCATTTTAATGCAGTGATTATGAATTTTTCAAATTTTGTAAATTTACAGGTATGTTTCCTGGCGGTGCAACGAAATAATCTTCTTCTACAATAGCAGCATTTCGCAGCACTTCTTTCTTCAAATTAGTATCAGTGACCAAATCTTCTCGTAATTTTAAAGATCTAAAACAAAATTATTGCATCAGCTCGTCAAAATAATACTGTTACAAGTATAAGTCAATGATATTTTACCGATCTTCCAATACGGTCACTAATGGTTCAATTTGATTTGTATCAATAAAATTAATTCCGTGGGCGAATTCAATTGCAGATTCAACAATATTTACATTATCACGACTTTCGAAATTTACCAAAGCTAATTTCTCTAATAATCGAATGGTTTCGTCGTTCAAACTGAATTTAAACGAATTACCTTCTTTGAACGGTTTTTGTTGATGATATAAAGAACAACACCAAACTGTTTTAAAATTTCTACAAATAAGGTGTCTTAAAATCGATTGATGAGTAAAACAATTGATTATCATTTCGTACAATCTTTAATTTCTGCAAACAAAAAATAAGAGGAATTGAGAATCAGACTAATGCGCCATTCCTTCGAAAATGAACACCGAAACGCATTTGAAAAATCTACAATTTGACGAGTTTTGCAGTTTATTTCACGAGCAAAGCGAGGGAAATAACTCAAACTCATGAAAAATCACTCATCCCCCGGTAACACAGTTCATCCCGCGTCAAATACGATATTTTTTTGTAACGAGGGAAATAAATGCTTACTTGTACTCCTCGGCGATCAGCGAGAGGAACATAAAGGAGCTTTTTCTCTCCCTAGTTACAAAAATTTCGATCCAAAATTTACAGTACGAAAATAGAAAATTACGGAAAAGTTGAAAACTAAGGAAAATGGAAAATGTGAAAGATGAAAATTTGTAAAAACTGTAAATCAAATTGTGTGCCGAGTTGATAACGTTGATTTGATTGATAATAGACTGATAGTAGTCAAGAATACCACACAAAATAAATCAAAAAATTCTCTCATTTATATTGAAAATTTGTAGAATCATGTTCAATTACTTCTGTTTTTTTGATGGTTCCACAGTAAATGTTATTTTATATTATACTATCAAGATACTATTATTAGTTTAAATTATATAAAACTTGAAGTTGGTAAAAAGTCGTCTATATTTTTTGTGAAATCGAAAAACAAAAAAGAACAAAGGAAGACAATCATTTCATTTGCATAATATTTTTATATTACTTACTTGTACAAACATGGAACGATGGAAGTCAAATTTTCATAAATTTTTTGATCTTTTCATCATCAGTATGCAGTATCAGAGTCCCGTGTATAATAACTAATAAGCTTATGAAGTGATGATTGATTGGAAATTTTCTGATAGTATTTCTATCATTCTCAATTGAATGAAATTTAATTATTTTAGCCGCAGGTAAAGTGTTACACCGGAACGAAAACGTTTCCAGTTTTCTGAAAATTTGATACTTGTTTGAAATTTATTAGAATCCATTGATTATTCGTTGATTTTCTTGCAGTTATTCACAAAACCAGGGTAACGTAGTGTATTCATGTTTTTACTTCTATAATAAAAATAAAACGAACATCTTGTGATCCTTTGACTCAAGACAATAATCTAATTTCATGGTAAGTGTTACAATTTGTGTTTTTTTCTCAGACCTTACAAATCTTTATGGTGTAAGGTTTTCTTTAATAGTTTAACTGAGTGAAAATTCAATGAGTAAAATTTCACGTTGAACCACATAATTTTTTAGCATTAAAATTTCACTTATTATTTATGTTTCTGAATTTTGATTTTAATTCTCCGTCTAAATATTTAATATGCTTTATTTTAATCCTTCAGTAATACGAGAGATTCGTTAACTATATTATGTCTAATCTATTTGTGCCGGATGTTTGTTTTATAGAATTACGATGACCACATCTTCCGAAGAAATTTTACTGCAAGTCAGTAACGTAAAGCATAAGAAAGGGGAAGGCACACTCTATGTCATGAGTGAACGAATTGCTTTCATTTTGCAAGGAAGTGAAACCGTTTCGGTGAGCCATCCGTACACAGATATAAAAGTTCAAAAAATTTCTTCAGAATTCAAGACTAAAGTTCAGTTACAACTCGTTTTTCATGATAACAGTGCTTCTACTTTCCAGTTCATCAAAGCAGATAGAACAGAAGCTATACGTGATAGAGATAAGGTGAAAGATGAGCTCTCAAAACTATTACCAAAATTTCAAAAAAAAATGAATAAAGAATTAGAAGAGAAAAACAGGATTTTGTCAGAAAATCCGGCTCTTTTACAACTGTATCGCGACTTGGTGATCACGCAAGTAATAAATGCCGAAGAATTTTGGTCACAGCATGCTCCGAAATATGCTCCTCGCAACGTGAATAACAATCAAAGTACCGGCGTTCCTGGGAATTTTTTAGTCAACATAAAGCCACAAGTAGATGGTTGTAACTCGGTTAAATACAACTTGAATTATGAAACTATAAATTGCATTTTTAAAACATATCCGGCTGTCAGAAAAAAACATCTAGAATATGTTCCGAGTAAAATGAGTGAATCTGAATTTTGGAAAAAATTCTTTGAATCGCACTACTTCCACAAGGATCGAATTAATATGAGTGCGAATGATATATTTTCAGAATGCGCTAAATTTGATGAACAAGAATTAAAAAAAGAATTGAAAACGTTAGATGATAATAGTTTGGTAAATTTAAATTCTATAGAAGATGTGGATATGGACGAGGGGTATGGGCTATCAAGTGATGATTTTACAAAAACATCCAACTTGATGCACGAAAGTATTATTAAACGTTTTAATCAACATTCCATAAACGTTTTGAAAGCGAGTAAACTGCATTCAAGCGCTTCATTCAATGATAGAAAAACTAATAGTATTCAAAATTGCAATAATGAAACGAAAAATGGAACTCCTGGAAAGCATGATTTACCAAACGGAAACAGCGATAATTCTGTCAATATGAAAAAGATGCGAGTGTTAAATAAAATAAATTATGAAGATCTTAATCCTACTCGTTCTGTTAGTTCCGATCAGGAACAGAATTTAAAATTAACTAAAGTTGAGCAGTTTGCCAATAATTTGACGAAGTGCTCGGACACAAATAGTAAAGCATATAAAATCAAAGCGGCGAATGCTATTAAAGAACAAGTTGCAAATGACGTTCTAAAGTGGTCTAAACAAACCAATATTTCACCCATGAATCCTTCAGTTGCTGTTCAAGCTCTTGGTGAACTTACACCTGGAGGAAGATTAATGAAAGGATTATTAGATGATTCTCAGTCCGGTCAGTTATTACCTTCAGATGTTTCTAAAGAATTACAAAATTTGTATATGGCATTAGGAGAATTACTTCGTCATTTCTGGGCTTGTTTTCCTCCAACGACCCCAACTCTGGAAGATAAATTAATCAGAACTCATGAAGCGCTGAGAAGATTCCATAGCGTGAAATTGAAGCCTTTTGAAGATAATGTATTGCGTGAGCATAGCCACCTTAATCAAATATCTAGTCATTTGACGCTTATGTTGAATTCTGCATACACGAAATTTTCTTCTTGGCATTGTCGCCGAAAACCTCACCCATCTTAGCGATTTACTGTGATACGGTATCTTCAAAATGGCGGCGTTGTAATTTGTTTGAAATGGCATGATATCAATTAAAGTATCGAGTTCTAAGAAGATACCATACTTGAAATGTAATCCATCGTTGAAATGAAATTTTTCATTCTTTTATTTATCCTTATATGTTTTACTTCTCTGTATATTGATAGATATTTTCTCGCAATGTTCAGTGTAGGAAAAAATATGAATTTCTGTTACTTTTATTTCATTTTTATTAATATTATACCTTTAAAAAAAAATCGGCGAAAATTTTTGTAAAAACGAAAGAAATTTTAGTCTCGCAAATAACAGACCCATTTGTAGATTTATGTTTTATTTTATGTGTTTGGTTTTTAAAAGAATTGTTGTATTTTTGTTTTTATTTTGTAATTATATGCGTGTCATCAGAGTTGACAATTTTCAAATGCAGTCAATTTTTTATTCTATGAAGAAGTACGTGCCTACTCTTTCATTATTTTATCGTTTTTTCTTTTCAACATTGTTCAGTTTCTTAGTTGAAATGAAAAATGATTATCGGTTGTAGTCAGTCAAAACTAAATTAATATTTTCAATTTTTCATAAAATAATTTCCCAAATTCTGTCGTGAGTAAGTTTTTTACTTGGTTCTTTTTTTTCACAAATGTTTGAAGAGTATTTATAAATTATAATTTTATTGTTTCAAAAAAATGATATTTGAAGCATTGGGAGAATAATCTGCAAAAAATTTGGAATTGAATTGATGTTGCTGGTAAGGTAATAAAATGAACATATAAGAAAATTTAAGCAAATAAAATTTTTAAAAAGTGCTCATTAGCTAATAGGGTAATTTAAAGTAAACTTTCCAAATTAAAGCATTCGGTTAGTTAATGAGTATAAGTTTACTTTTTTCAAAATGTCCTATTGAATGAAATTGAAATTGACTGTACTTATTTTGGCTCTAGTCATAAATAAATTGAGAAAATAATTATATAAAATAAGAATTGTGAAGTGAAAATTGGAAACCATGCTAAGTGATGAAATTTTATTTCCCACATTATGACATTCACATTTTTTTGCATTTGTAGCAGAGCATGTGATAGTTTTCATGCCTCTGTGACCAGGTATTTAGGGATGTTCGTGATCCGTATCGATCCGGATCGGGTAAATATTTGAAGAGTAGTGGATTACCCATTTACCTGATACGGATCATGATGGTTTGTGCTGCTTATTTTTCTGGAGCGATGATATTATAAACCAAAAATGCTCTTGTCTTTTTCAAGAGTAATGACGTCATTATGACATGAAGTGTTGATGTATCACGTGGCGATTCCTGGGGGAAAGAAAACAAACTAGAGAGACCTCGGCTTCGATCCCCGAACTAGACGTGAATTTTTCGAGAATATATTTTAGTTTTAGGCGAGACGTTTATTTAGTCGAATTTCCAAATGTGATTTCATCTTAAATTACTAGAACTTGGAACTTGAAAGTTGAAACTTCGAGAAAAAAAGTAAGAAAAACTGAAAAAGTCAAAAGTAAAATTCAATAATTCGGAGTTTTGCCTTTTCAGTCTTGTCCCACTGAATTTCAAATCGAATCATTGGTATGCAACGTTGTTTACTTCTTCCTTACTTCTAGTTCTTTCAGCCCTAGTCTTAGAAGATGAAGATTTACTGATTGAGGCCCTTTACCCTAGCCCTTCCAGGTTTCCAGGTTTCCACGCCTTCCAAAATTCCAGCGATGGCAAACGTTCAGGACGTTCATCGTTCACGTTCGCTGTTAACGTTTGCTTACTTGAATGGACCGCGTACACATTTTTTGAACGTGAACACAGTCACATGTTGTGACTATAAGTGAACGAGCAATGAACGTAAATGAACGTGTATTGAAAAATAGTAATGAAAAAAAAGCAAACTACATGAAATTATTGTTGATACTTGTCAAACATTCACATAAACTTTCCAAAAGCCACGTTGTAAAGCTTGCTCGCACTTTGATAGTTTCATTCAGATGATACTGTTCGTTATTGGTACAGAAAGAAATAAAGAATAACAAATCAGAAATCAAGAAATTGCCACTCGTTCATTTTTGGTGAACATGAACTGAACCTACGTGAACGCAAAAGCGTTCACTTTTTTTCGCAAAGTTTGCTATCACTGCAAAATTCCATCGACACACGGACTTGTGTTTTGGTGTCGGGCGGACTTCTTATAATTTCCTCTTTTGGGTTGGGTTTTAGAATTATACTCGTCCACTACATTCTTTTGTTAAAATTACAAGTTAAAGTGGGTATTCTCATTCTTTACAATTTTGTGCTGTAAACTTTTGATTTGTTTTTCGCACAGAACTACAGATTGTGTGTATGGTTGATCCTGTGATATACAAAATACGGATAAATGTGAAGTTATTGTTTTAATCGCACTCTCGCGGTTATTTTAATTCAGTGTGTCAAATACCGGAGTTGTAATTAAGTTTTTGTTCTTTTTAATACTGCAAAGTAAAATATTTTATCATTTTCATTACAATCTTATATGATATGAGCGAAGTAAGTACGTCGTCCTTTTTGAATTACTTAATCTGTTCGAACGCCATTAATCAAATATTTAATGTTGAAATTGATTTTAATTTTCGTATATTACTTTTAATCTAATTCGTTTTTTTAAAATACCATCTAAGCAGAGCTTCATTGTGCAATTTAATTTGTTTCTTGAATTGTACTTTTCTTACTTATCTTTCAATATGTCAAGTTACCGGCATTATGAAATATTCCTCAGTTGTGAAAGCTAGATAGTTAAGGAATCGTGTGGCTCTGTTACAATGCCTTTATTGAGAAGTTTTGTTTCAGTTTACTTTACTTAGATTTTTTTCAGGTAGAATGGCTGAAGTAAAAGTAGAAATGAGCATAACTTCTGAAGAAAAAATATGTGCGAACGGAGACGCGAAGAATAACGATTTGGATGAATGTAAACGTGTCGTTACCTTGAAGAACAACAATACCGAACAGAGTCATGCATCAAATGGAGTTAATGGCGTAGATAGTACAAAAGAAGAATCTGTTGAGTTGAATGGAACGAATGAAGCTGGATTACAGAATTTGATAGAAGAAAAAGCAAAGTTGAACGGTAATGACGAAACCGTAGTTACTCTGCCCGAAAATGAAGCAAGCTTAGGTGAAAACAAACTTTCTGTTCAAAATGATACTGATAGTACTGAAAATAATTTAAATGAAAAAAGTGAGATATGTTCTGAAGTTCAGAAAACTATCAGCGAATCCACTGAACTGATTGAATCTGCAAATATTACAATTGATAACGATAGAAATACTCTTGAGAAAGAGGAATCCACTGATGAAAAAAATGCCGAATTGATTGTTGAAGAAAAAAACAACACTGATGATGCTGAAAAAAATTCAGAAATTCAAGCTGATGTAAAAGAAGAGAAAACCAACACTAATTCTGCCAAACAGTCTGATTCTGGTGATACTAAAGTTATAGAAAAAGAATCTGACGATGCTAAGGTCGAAGGAAAAGAATCCGACGATGCTAATGTCGAAGAAAAACAATCCGACAATGCTAATGTCGAAGATAAAAAATCCGACGATGCAAATGTCAAAGAAAAAAAATTCGACGATTTCAATGTCGAAGAAAAAAAAACCGACGATGCCAATGTCGAAGGAAAAAAATCCGACGATGCTAATGTCGAGGGAAAAAAATTTGACGATGCTAAAGTTGAGGGAAAAGAATCGGGTGATGCTAATGACAGGGATAAAGAATCCGATGATGTAAGCATCCCAGATTGTTCTAGCGTAGATGAAAAAACCAAAATTAATGATGAAAAATCTCCGATTATTCAAAAAGTAGAGTACCATGAAAAAGATGACTCACCTATCGAAACGGAATCGGCAAATGTAAGTGAAAAAGCTACAGTTTCTGAAGCCCCGATAACTCCGGAAGAAACTTCTCAAAATCGTTTCGAGGATATGGAAGTTGATGAAACAGAACCTGCTTCGTCCAACGCAGATGAACAGAACAACACTGTTGGTAATGAATGTCGTGTTGTTCTTGTTAAAGTGAATGATTTAGCTGAGTCAAACAAAGGGATCAAGAGGAAACGTAGTTCAGAAGATGTATCTGAAGACGAATCTTCAAAGAAATTTAATTCAGAAAATGATGAAATGAGTCATGATTCCGTCTCACCCGTTCAGAAAAATAAAAAACAAAAAACGGAAACCAAGAAAAAGTTTAAAGAAGAGGAAAAGGACCAGAATGATCAAAAAAGTCCTTCTTCGGCGCGCAAAAGTAAACGTCTATCAGAAAAACCTAAAGAAACTGAAAACGATGAACCTATTCGAAAAAGTCGCCGGGCCGTAGTCAGAAATGAACCGTTTTCTCCTGATAGCGAAAAATCGCCATCTAAAAGAAGTCGCCAGTCGACTCCTAGTTCCACCCCTAAAAAAAGTATCACTCCTTCTCCTCGGTCAAGATCAAAGAAAGGGCTAGAATCTTCGGATGAAAAGTCTGTCAGTGATATTAATTCAACTCCTCAAAAAAGCGGAACGCGAGTTAGTTCACGCAGTAAAAGATCCTTAAATTTGGGTGCTGACGAACTCAGCTCTTCTAAACAGGAACGACGTAAATCTGCCAAAATTACTTCTAAAGCTAAAGCCCTTGAATTGAATGACGAAGATGATATTTCTGAAGAGGAAAACGTAACGCAGACTGTTAAAAAAAGTCGAATTTCGAAATCTAAAAGTGCCTCTAAAGACGCCGAAAATTCTGCTACTGATTCCGACACCGAAGATATTCAAAACAATCAGCTAGCCAGTGATTCGGAAAACGGCGATATCGATAATTCAAAGAGTAGCCGGTCGCGTAAGGGTCGTAGTTCAAAAAAGGTTTGTACTTGCAGTATTTGTTTTTATCATTATGGTGTTTTATTTTAAGATTTTTTGAATGCAGCGATTTCTTGTTGCCAGGATGAAAATAAACTGGAAAAAATGAAGAAATGCTTGGTTGCTGCAAGTTTACGAGTAAATAACTATGCAAAATTCTTTAAAGATTGTCGAACCGATAAAGAGAAAATTGATCACATTTTGAAATATTTGCAAGAAAATGGCTTAAAAGGTGAAATTCGTCGTAACTATTTCTTACTTGAATATTGATTTCATCGAAAAACTTAATTAATGCTTATGATTATTTATTCGCATTACTTATTTTACTTACCAAGTATTGACTATAAATTTTTTTTTATTTAGGTGAACCAACTCTTGCGAATTGTAAATCATTGGCTAAAAAAATTGAAAAAGAAAAAGAAATTGCGTCGTTGGATAAAAATAACATTATACAATCATCTCCCAGTATGTAATATATTATAATTGTAGATCATTTCTCGATTTTCTGCTGTAAAATGCATCCGATAACTGATGGATAATATTCAACCATTTCAGGTACCAGTGGAACTCGTGTTACTAGATCTCGTCGGTCTGTGCAGAAACGTCCTTAATGTGTACCTGTACAATTTCGTCATGTTTCAAAAATGTAACGTTTCGTTATCGTCGTTTTTAATGTAGTGTAGAAGTTCATATGTTCTGTAGATATAATATGTATAAACCATGTTTCGCGGTTTACCAGGGAGTGCCACGTTAAATTTATTATAAAATATTCATAGACTTTTTATATTTAAAATTTATCGTTATTTTTCAATGTTCTACATTTTTCGTTTTTTATTTTTTCTGAATATTTTATGAGTGAAATTCAGGTCTTATTTTTAATTGCTATAACTTTTCACATTCATTTGTAATTTTGAATCACACAACAATTAAAGTTATGTTCTTGTTGAAGATTTTTATGAAAAATCTTATCATTTGAGATGATTTCAGCAGAAAAAGAAATGTTTAAATTGGGAATGTGGTTTTTAAAAATTAATTTTAACTTATTTTTTGTTTGTAATTTATTTTTTGTGAATCTTTAATGATTCATAGGGTACCAACATTCTGTTTCGTACTAATTATTTTCTTAACAGAGTATGAACATTCATTCAAACAAATTGCTGTTTAAATAACTGCTTGTAATTTTTTCGTTGTGTTGTTTTTTAATTTAGGTATCCAAGCAGTAAATGCGTTAGAGAACATACGTTTTAAAAATTTATTTTTATTAAATATTTTTATAGTACCCAGATATGCATTTTATTTTTACTGTTGCGTCTCTTCATGAGGAAACATGAAATTTAAAAGATGGCTAAATCAAAAGCAATGAATTCCTCTTTTCAGTTTATCACGTAATAAAGAAACTTGAACAAAGAGTACGTCTAACGCAAAAAAACACGTATGATGGAATTGAGAAGAATGAAAAACATTGACCAATTGATAATATTGAATTTTTGAAAAAAATTGCCATTTCCCTCGAAAAAATACCTCAACCGTCAGAATGTATGCTTGAAACGTATTGAAATTCTAATCTAAAGCACGATGAGTTGAACGGAGCGCCACAGTTTCGTTTTCGACAATACATGTTATCCCACTAAAAAAGCTGCGTTTAGTTTAAAGCTGTAAGCTGAATCGCTTGCACGCGTTTCCCGCGTTTGGGAATATTGACGCTGAAAATTTTCACTGAAAAAAGATAAGACATGCAGGATGTTCGTTGTAAATAATAAATTCCATTACAATATAACTAAAAACAGATTATTGAAATACTTTTGTAAAAACCTTTTTTATATTTTATTCCGCGTCGTAGAAATTCTTGTATGATTTTTTTCGTTGTACATCTCGTGAAATCCTCCCATTTCTAAGTGATTTTCTTCCTCGTCAAAGTATTGATTTGATTTATAACGCAGTATGGATTTACCAGCCGGTATGTATTATAATTTTTTTTTAATTCGGATTTCATTCTCGTATACTATTCGTTGGTCTTATGCTTGTACGATAAAACTTGGTTGTTGTTGTACAACTATTGAAACATTTTTGCAGTGAAATGCAGTTCATATTATGTTTGCTATATTCCAGCTGTTGCTCGTATTTATTTGTTGACATATGCATGTAAATAGTTTTTATTAGGATTAAATTTCATTTCCATCAAGCCAGACTTCATTTTAATCATCAAAATAGGTATCTAGTAAATTATGTTTCACATTTGAATTTATATTTTGCTGCAATAATTTCTAAAAAGTGGCAGTACAATATTGTGTTCATTCCGGAGACACTTTATATTCAACATTTCTTCCATACACTGAGTGAGAATAGTGAAATGTAATGTATAGTATGTACTAACGGGGTTTTATTAAAAAGAATTTTTTTAGGAGGGATGAATTTTTATTGTTTTTAATGAACAGGGCGAATTTAATGTTTAGCATATAAGCAGTGATCAGGGTACCTGTACAGTGTACATCTACGTACTGAGAATATGATTGTAGGAGTAATTAGCATTAAAATCGCATGAATATATTTGAATAATACGTAGAAATGACCTAATTTTTCTATCCCATACAGAACCGATTATAAAACACGTGTAGGTACCACAGGAAATTTCTTATCATTAACTAGTGGGCGATTTCAATTTTTCTCTGTTGTTAGATCTAATCAACGTACATAGGTACTGCCTGAGAAAAATAGTATGGCACGCACTTATATTATTGCTTTCCATATTATTATTTTGTCATTTACCCAGTACTCTAAGTAAAAATTTTTCCATCGATTTTTTCAAATTCTATGTATCTACTTAACTTAATTTTTGTTGATGGAAGCGTCCGCTTCTAGAAATTGGAAAGGTACGTTTTAAAACCAAATGTCAACTAATTTTATTCAAACTTTCTGGAGTTTCTTGTAGGTAAGGGTGCCTTGTCTTTTAGTCCTTTCAAACGTTCATGTTATAATGCACATTATAATTCTAGTCGGATATTTAAAGATCGTCTCATTCAAAAATAGTCCCATTATTGTAATATTTCTGTTAATCCAGTAAGAATTAAAACTTTTAACGTGGTGATGATTATAAGAATAGCGAGTTTTCATTACCTTATGTAGGTAGTCGGTTGTGTTGTGTAAATCACGAATAGAGAAGGTGCATGATAAAAGCGTAGATGGAGTTATTAAGATTTTTCTGAGTATATCTAGATATATTGTCGCAAAAAAAGTAGGTATAAAGTTGGTCTATGTATCAGATACGTAGTCCTTACCACCTACTGTGATACGTAGAGAGAAATTATTTCCTGCTGAGGTTGTATAAGTACTAAGTAATATCAAATATGTTTCTTTCAATTATTCCCTACACATATTTACGGACAAATCAGGATTCAAAACAAATCCCGGGCATTCAAAACATGATATCCAATGTACATATCTCAGGGTTATTCTTTTTACACGGTCGAATGACATTCGCATGGATTTCATATTTTCAACCATACGTATGCAGTAATATATAATGTATTAAAAAATTGCTTCGTAGTATTTACACAGATGATACACCATCTGCTGTGCGGTTGTACTGTTAGTATTACTCAGTGCAAGTATTCGTGGTTTAATTTTCAACGTGTATCGCCAAAACCCCCAAGGAAAAACTAAAAACTTCATTGTTTACCTTAAGTAGGTATCTAACAAAAACTTCGTACCATGAATAAGGTATTATAAAATGAAGAAAAAAAAGAAACGAAAACTAACCGTTTTTACTGACTACGAGTAAGATAACCCTCATTTAGTCGAACGTTGAAAATTTTAATTACCTATCTAATCCTAAAGTTGAATTTTTGATTACAACTGCGTCCATAAGACGAGTTTGCACAAACGATACTGAAAACCCAACACTTATGAATATAGGTACAATGCCTATTTAACCTACCCACCAATATCGTGATAGTAGATGGAAGAAAAATTATAAAATATATCAGGCTTTTTGTTACTGATAAAGGTTAATTTATTGATGAGAAGAAAATTGATCAAGTTCTGTACGAATTAAAAGAATCTGGTATAAGATGGAACAAAAACAGCTGTTTGTTTACATTTAATACAACGAAGTTAAGGCACCAAACATATACATGTTGACGTGGAATGGTCTTCTGTAAGGAATAGTGTTACGACGACGCACTATCATTCGTGAGAGATGTAAAATCAATATGAAACGCCGCGTCACCCACTATGGTTGGGTACAATTTGTTAAATTTGGTAACCGGCATGAGACAAGTTTATTGTAAAAATCTTTCTCAAGTGGGGAATACGAGAGAATTCACCTTCACCTTGAATTCGTTTGGAATTCGTCCTTAAAATTACCCTCACATGCTCTGACTACACAGAAGTTATACTTAGGTACATCTTTCCATAGCGTCGCAACCCATTAGACTCTTTCACTTCCGTATTTTACCTACATATTTTGAAAAATTCCTATAAACTTGTCGCTTGTGAATAATATGCCTTTTTGTAATCATCATGCTCATTCGATAGGAAATTAATGTTTTTGTGTTTATATTCAGTTCGTTGGAGTATCTATACCTAAAAAAAAGTGTTGGAAATCTAAGTTTATTTGTGAGATACATAGGTATAAAAATATTACAATTTATTTTAAACGTTTGTTTTTCCCATATTCTTTTTCAATTGATACTTCGAAGTTTAGATATACTTACCTTTCTTACTTTTTCAACCGTTTAAAAAATTACGTAATCATTTAATCCCATTGATCATTAGGTATTTTAATGAATGGTACAAAACCTACATAAGTGATTCAAATGAATCACCCGGTGTTGTTCAATAATTTGTGTAGTAGATAATGGTTTAACATAGTCGTTCAATTAATTTTTCCCGATGGAGGATACCTACGCGAATCAGTGACAGATATAATAAGTTATTTGGTTTGGGAGAGAGAGGGGTGCAACCCAACATTTTGAAAATATTGAAGATTTTGCCAATGTTTTCATCTTCCTTTCCTCCATTTCTTCCTTCCTAACAAGCGACATTTCGGTGAATCTGTGAATTTTATTATTAAAATAAAAATAAAAATAGACACCCAGATGCCGGGAGAATGTTTTGATATTTCAAGATTAAGCGGTGGACAAATGAGCATTTTAGCGTATCTTTTCATTGATGTAGCTAGGAATGTCTCATGAAGGCGATACAGAATTTTCTTAGGGGTGGTTGGGACATGGAATTTTTTAAAAATATGTGGAGTATTGAAAGCGTGTTTTTTTTTTTAGTCTTGGCTCTTAGAAATTAAGGAAACAGGAGGCAAATTAGTTAATTTTCTAATCGTCAAAATATGTAACGGGTTTTTAGGATTTTAGTCATAATTATTGCTTAAATATATGACGGATAGTAAAACAATTATTGGGGAACGAGGGGTTGAATCCATAACGTCCTTATGTAATACGTTACTATAAAGTTAGAATAAGAGGGTAAAATTTTTTCGAAAAATTCTATCTGAGAGGCCAAAAAATACTTCGTTTACTGCTTTAATTTTTCTTAATTTTTTGTCCATTGACAATGTGCGGGTTTCTCAATTTTAGCTGAATTTACTAATTTTTTCATCTATTTCGCCGACGATTGGGGAACATAGAGGGGGTATACTAGGGCGTTTCAATTTTAGTTTTTTTCGAAAATTGGAAGGGGTAGTGAAAAAAAGTCGCAAAATGATGTCAAATAAACTTGCTAAAATCGAAAAAAAAATATTATCTTTGTTCGATTTGTTTGATGGGAACATCATATAGTAGACCACATGAGGCTAAAAAAAACTTCACAATTTTTTTTTGCTTTTCAGTGGTTCAAAAACCAAGTTTAAAAATAAAAAATCGAATATTTCGAATTTTTTGAAGCGAAAAAACAAAAAAATACTTTCATTTATTCTGTTATAAAAAATGATGAGGTTTCGTATTTTTACTTCATTAGCTTGAAATAATTTTAAAGAATTGATTTTTAAAATTTTTATATAAAATTTTGGAACCTCTGAAAAACAAAAGAAATTGCGAAAAGTTTTTTTTTTGATCTCATGTGGTCTACTATGACATATTACTCCTAAAAAAATCGAAAAAAGAAGAAATTTTTTTTTATTTTTATGCAAATTTTGAAATTTTAAATAAAAAATTAAGTAAAAATGGGGTACGGTAAGGGTCAAGTTTGAGACGCCAAATTTTTACCACGTTCATTTGACGTGATTTCGCCATTTTTTTCCATACTTCCTTTCGACTTTCGAAAAAAATCTAAAATTGAAACGCCTTAGTGTATGCTTTTCTCTCACCCTATGGATCCGCCTTTGTGTGGACTGTACCTAAATTAGAGTGGAGTGAAAAAAGATCAAACGCCTTGAATGTGATTAATTTTTGGATATGTACCTGAATACTTATATGTTTTACAACTCGAATAGAAATAGCTCAACAAGATTTCAGCTTGTTAGGCTCCTCCGAGAAAATTCGATGACTTTTTCCAAAGTTATAGCCGTTCTCAAAAAACTATTTTTTTTAAACATTCCTTCACTCTCCCCAAAGATGTTATTTTTTGAGATCCTGAATTTTTCTGAATAAATCATTTTTAAGTCAGAGACCCATTAGCGTTGTCAGATTCAGGTTGAAAGTTGCGAAATAGTGTTTTTTCTGGATGTGGAAAATTGCATTTTTATATTCGACTAGAAAATTGTGCATTCTATGCAGAAAAAATTCACACAGAAGAAAAAAAATGAGTAAAATTTCCTACCGGTAATGTGTACTCAAATTTTTCTAGGGCCAACAGCTTGCGATATGATCCAAATTTTTGAACCAAAAATTAGCCAAATGAAAGGTGCTGCTTACTTTTTACTTCACTGTGCTACATGTATCATGGTATCTACATGGAAAAATACTCTAGTCTGGAATAATTTTTTCATGCATTTGATGGAACTGGTAACAGATTTGCGCCTACCATTTATAAGTTGAGCAAACACAGGCGTATAAAATTAATAGGGAAAGTCTATATTGTTGGTGGAAGGCCACACAGTAAGCTATACCTGTGTGGATAGCTGGACACACCATTGGGAAACACCAAGTACATACACGTCCAACATGGTTTTACCATTCATCGTGACGCCAACAATATATTCAATTTTACTCGATTAAATAGGTGCCGATTTATTGCATTTGCTTATTTTGTATTATTATCCTTCATCCTTACATTAAAGATCCAGTTGCTGATATTGAACACGAGAATACTGAAGTACTTCTTACTTACATTTATGCTCTACGTATGGTTTGTATAAAGATGATTTAGGGTCGCAATCTTTGTCACACTTTTAGTCAAATGATTTACTAGTTTACTGTTTGATATTGGTGATAAACTTATTTTGCTAAATAAATTGTTATGAAGTATCGGAAAGTGATTTAGATATAAAAAATTAATTTACTTTTTATTGCCATACCAATAATAATTTATATTTTTATGAATGGATTGTTTAACAAATATCTATGATTTTTAAATATCAGAGTAAATAGTACAGATAAATTAAAAATTTTATATCAGGTCTGTAGGTATATAAAATCTGGATTATTTATTTTTGAAAAAAAAAACGTAGAGAATAGACTTCGTATTTATCTTTCATGCTTTTGTTTAATAAATTTTATTAGTAATAATTTCCTTCTATTAAACGATTTCGTGATTAAATTTCGAAGTCAATGTAGACAAAACCGTTATTCACTTATTACTTATAAATACATACTTTTTTTCGATAAAAGAAATGTCACGCGGTTAACGAATGAAAGTCACATCAAAAATTGATTGAAAATTTTTCCATTGGTCTTATACAAACCTTATAAAAAAAGCGCAGACTTCATAAAAATAAATCTGTCACGTTCACATCTGATATTTTTTATGGATAAAAGGTAGGCATTATTTGCGAAAACGGGTACCTACATTAGGAAAATTCATATAATTTATTTTATCAATACAA
This sequence comes from Ferrisia virgata, assembly GCA_900060175.1. NCBI lineage: Eukaryota > Metazoa > Arthropoda > Insecta > Hemiptera > Pseudococcidae > Ferrisia > Ferrisia virgata. Next base: position 103,037 of record FIZR01017623.1, read on the forward strand.
TTTTTATGAAAGCTGAAAGCCTATCAGATTAGTTTCGAAATCGAAATAAAATTAGGTTAATTATTAAATGGATTGTTTATCTAACGATTTCAATTTAAAAAACAATAGCGATAAATTTAAAAATTTCTCGCCTGTAAAATTTATACAATACAACGTTTTCCTTAATAAAAGTTTCAGTTCGTCAGTATATTTTATTCGAATCGTAAATCATTCTGATTTATTTCTCTTAAGCTATGAATTTTTTGAATTGTGAGTGGGTAGAAATCTTCTCTGAGATTTTCTACAAACAGATCGCTCAAAATAGCTAACCTATTTGAGATACATACGTATTCTCCCACGTTCGTCAAATTTGATTATAATCAAGTTGCACCTTGGTTCGTATGAAAATGAATATTTGTAAGGTATAGATGTTGGAAATGGAAATGGTTTGATTTATAAAGAAAATAAGATTTTCTCGTCGAACATCGATGTTTGAGGTTTATTTGCTTTTAAATTATCACAGCTAAAGTCTATCTAGTAAGCGTATGGCGTTTTTAAAATGGATACATTTGGGTATTTCCGAACATATTACGTATCTTTCAAAATGGGTGTATTTCGTTACGAGTTGAAACCGTTCACAGATTCGAACGTTGAAAAAGTTGCAGTTGAAAAATTTAACGTCGGAAAACATGAATACTTGCAACCGCAAATTTTCAAATTTTTGAATCATTGATCATTCGATTATTGATTGAATTTTACCAAAACAATTATAAAATGTCTCTTCATATTTAATAAGTCTGTACCTAACACCTATACCTAAGTCCATAGCTTGTAGAAATAGAATATGGTACTCCCAGAAAATTTTCTATTTGTACTTCTAATACGATTTTCGAAGTCATAATTACTTTATATGAATCGCAGTTGAATTTACTTAAAATTAAATTAATGCTAAAATATAGCCTTATTTTTTGGCGAATTTTTTTCAAACAAAAGTTGAATGAACTAATAAAATTAAGCAAGTATTATCAACAATTTACTTCCTTAAACAATGTTTTGCATGAGCAATTTCTTTATGTAGTCACTGACAATTCGTTGTCCATGGGTTTATTTCACTAATGTAAAGCATACTTAAATTACGCGTGTATCTATCTATTTTTTAGTGATTTATTTTGCAAGTAGACTGATGTACGCACTTTTCAATATAATTTCAACATGATTGTTTGTTTATTCTTTACTTTTTTTCTCTTTCAGATAAAAAATATAAAGAAACGCTAATAAAGAATGTCAAGAAAGAAGTAAGTACTGAATAATCTTATTTGATGCCTGACTGTCTTTAAAATAACATCATTCCTCGCGTTTTTCATTTAAAAATTACTTTTTCAACTCTTCTTTGAAATTTTACCGTAGATTAGTTAGCATTGCTAATTGAAAAGAAAAGTATTCACTTCAGTGAGGTACTTAAAACGCTCAATATTGTTTCTCAAATTAAGACTTTCGCGTTACAATAAAATAATATAATAAAAACTCAATAATTTGCATTTCTTTTTAAATTCTTTCAGCTTTATTTTAATTTGAAAAAAAAATCTGAGCGCGCAAATTTAAACATTTAAATCAGATGTGGGTATGGTTAAGTATTTCGTTTAAATTTGAAAGAAAAAAAAACACAGTAAGTTATTGAATTTTGTAATAGTTTTCGAACTTATTCAAGGTAGAGCTAAGGCAAAGTATTTTTCTTTGAAACTTTAACAAAAATTTCCATTCTTGGATAAAAAACTGACTAGCGCTTAATTTCAAGTGTTGGAATTATGATATTAGACTATTAGTATAAATTTGAATTGATCAATTTTTGGAAACCGATTTTGTTTGAATGTATTTTATCCAAAGTTTTATTTGTTACGTCTTAGTAGATTTAGATAGGCATTCATTCCATAAAAAGGATGAGCTTGTATACATTTCTACGTACTTATACCAGGTGTTTCGCAGCAACTTTCCTTCACTTATACCAGTGATAGGTCAACTCATAAGACTTACATGTTTAATGGCCAACATATTCAAACATCCAAAGGGGTTGAGATATGCCATTTTCAAAATTTCATTTTGCCCAAACTTGCCGCTCACTTTGAAAATTCAAAAAAAAAATTAGTAATGATAAAAATTCGTTGTTTGCTGTAAAACACAATAATATACTTTCTAGTATGTGTGGTATAAAAATCAAGAATAGGGGGCGAACTGGTTTGTAAAATATCAAAAAATAACTACAAAAAAATATGACTAAAAATTTGTAACTTGTTTAATTTCTTTATCCACAAAAACTGAAAAAGTTGAAAATTTTCAAATAAATTTTTTTATATTTACTTATATTGTCACAGCTCTTCATCCCCACTCTTGATTTCCTTACCACAGTTCCTCACTCATATTTCTTGTCTTGTAGCACCCCCTATTTTTGTTCAAAAAATGAACAAAATTTCTTTTCGTATAAATGCAATCTTCCGGGTTACCATGCCAACCACTGAGTTGAAAGTGCTCTTCTGTTCATTTTAAAATTTTTTAATGAGGTGCCCATAACAGCTTTTTCAAAAGTTATTCACAAAAAACTAAAAAAGTTACTGCTTTTTAGTCATGTTTTTTGTAGTTATTTCGTGATATTTTACGAACCGCTTTACTCCCACTCTTGATTTTTATACCAAACGTACTCGAGAGTATATACTGTGTTTTAGGGCAAGCAGCGAATTTTTACCAGGATTTATTTTTTTTCTATTTGGACAGAAATAAAATTTAAGAAGAGGATATCTCAGCTCCTTCTATTTTTTTGGGTATGTTAATCATTACACATATAAGTCTCATGAGTTGATTTTTCTTTGGTATAAGGAAAGGGAGGTTTATGCAAAACACCAAGTACATGCATAAAATGGTTCAGTGGTAAATATTTTTTGGCATACTTGCCTTTCAAAAATGTACTATCTACATAAATCATTAGTCAAAGAAAAAGAAAAATAAATTGAAAAGAAATATTTGATTATTAGAAAATTGGTAGTTAACTATTTAAATGCCACAAAAATCTGATCGCTGCTACATACAATATTTCTATAACTTTTTGTTCGCACATTTTCATAGCAACAAAAATATATACGTAAACTAAAAGCTTTTTTTTAACCTTGTCAATTTTATGCGGCGTAAGTATATTTATATACTTACTTACTTAAAACGACCATTGATTTTCAAAACAAAATAAAAATGTTATAAGAAAGAAAAAAGAAAAAAATTCATGGATGGATATGCGTTAGTCTCAATTTCAAATTCTTATTATCATTTTATAAATAAGTTCAACTTATAAGAATAGCGAAATTTTAAATCCCTTAAAAATTTTTATAATAGAGTTTATAATGTTTATTTTGTATCATATTGTTTAGTTTTAGGTGTATATTTATATTATTTTGAATGAGATAATACTCGGTAAATATGAATATATATTACCACGAAGCCCTGTCAAGTTTAATGCATTTGTTTTCATGACGCATAAATCTTAAAGTTTACGCCTCCACTTTGCGTGCTTAAAAATTTCATACATGATATTAACTATAGAATGTTTTGATTACCAACTAAACATAGGTACATTACAAAAATACTGCAAATGGAGATTTTTCATTTAAACGCAGACTTAATTTCATGAATTTTCTTCTAGGCGAGATAAAATGAATTTAATTTACAAACATTAGATAAAAACAATTCGAGATTATACATCACTTTAAATGATTTAAATTAAAGATAATGCACCGTAAGGATGTAATAAAATTATGAGAGAGCCTTTTTTAAAAACGTTTTTGGCGAACGAGAACTTGAAAAAGAAAATAAGTAGGTACATAAGTATCCTACTAGGAGATACACATGAATTTTATTATTCTCGTTTCAGAATAATTTTGTAAATTTTTCACAAATTATTTGATAACATTAAAAATGATTATATTTTACAAAATTTAATCAGAATACTTACCTACAGAAATTTCAAGATTTTTATGCATCAAAGACCAGGGTCTGCTTAATGATATTTATTGATACTCTAATTGATATTGATATTAATTTATTTATTGATATCCAAATATCATTTACAAGCCTGTCAAAGACTCGTAGTTTATCATGGTAAAAATGAGTAAACGCTCGAAAATTCTTTAAAGAAATTTTACAAACAGCCATTTTTTTAAAGTTTATTTTCTTTTCGAGGGCTAAATTTTTCCATCGCCTCATTATCATGTGTCAAATAGTGCGAAATTTATCAAATAATCGAGATGTCGAATAATGTAATGCAAAATTTGATCGTCTAGTAATGCGAGCGTCCAATAATGGGATGTCAAATAATAAAAGGTCTACCTTACATAGGCCAAGTATCAGTCATTAATTTTTCATGTTTTCCAGTTTCATGAAAATTCGTTAAGAATTTAATAGAATTAATTTTTGGCGTTCATAAATCCCTAAATGAGCAGATTTTGGATTTTTTAATATTTTTTTCCCATTGAGACATTACAAGTTGTCTAAAGTAACTTGACAGATCAGTAAGTTGATATAAGTAATTTTTCATCCGCCGCCCTCCCAAATTATTTTTAATTTCGCCAGTTGTTGTTAACTTTTTATTGATTGAATATTTGAATTAAGAAAACTGTTGCATGTTCCTAATCTTTTTATTACAAAATGTAAACAAATGCGCATTAGTCAATGATATTTTAATTTAGGCATTCAAAGATACCCTATTGGTTAATGAGCATTTACGTATGTTAGCCGTGAAAGAAACAGCCTATACGGAGGTATTTTCCAATTTTTTATTTTATCTAGGTATACCTATTTTTTTGAAAACTGGGTAAAACATTTCAATGAAAAACGCCTTTTTACGCAACGGTCATTTGAATTCAATAAGTATTCTTTTTTTGTTGCTATGGAAGAAGAGGGTATAACTTATTTTACGCAGCTGAATCATTTATACGAATGGTGCTGGTAACTACTTATACGTATAGGTAGAGGCACCTAGACTTACTAGCAACACCTACTCATAATGCAAAAATATGTGTATTTGCAAGCGTTGCGCGTAGAAAGTAGAAATCTTCTGAAAATGTACACAATGAACATTCACTAAGGTGGAATACTTTGCAGAATATTAACGAGCTTTTCACCCTTTTTAATGGTGATGAAAGAATAAGTTATTCGCATGGTAGGAAGCTGATGGCCTCATCTCCGTTTATTTAGTATAATGAGGCGAGACTGATTTAAGTCCAAGTATAAAACTTCATACGACTGAAATAAAATATGTAAATGTCTCGCTGAAAAATTTTTTTGCTAAATGTATGTGATTTTATGATGAATCTTTGGGATTGGTTTATTTTTTTATTCGTTTGACTATAGTATTAGTATAATTTTCGAGGAAGTTTTTATGCAAATAGCCAAGGGAGGCGCGTATCTAATTACTTTTTTTTTTTTTAAACTGGAGTTTTATTTGTTAAGCGAACGTGAAATACGTATAGTTTGGAATTATTATACGTAAAAATGATTAATTTTGTAAGTTTTTCGAATAAATATTTGAAACTGAAGCTATACCGATTTTATAAATTTTTTGCGTATTTTTTTAATAAATAAATTAACGTAACACGAATACACGCGTATACCTACTTGTTGATGCGAATTTCAGTGGTCAAGTTTATAAATGAACATGCTGACCAGTGAAGGAAGCACTAAGTGTAGATGAAAATCGATTGTAAATAATACTGTAGGTATAACACGCATACGTACTGTATTTAGCTATGAACTTCTAGACTCTATGTATCGTAATTTGCATTTAATAACCTTTTTGAAGGTCGTTATTCCGTGTAATTTCCTCCTTCGAAGAGATACGAATTAAAATAAATAGATTTAATAGCAGACCGGAGAGAGGGGTATGATGATGGTAGTGTTGGTCAAGTAATTTATCATTTTAATACCATTTTTTCAATTCATCGTAAGGGTGACTGTCTCTACCTCATCATTTTCCTATTTTACTCGCCATTTTTAATTCGCTGTATAATAAATATGTTTTACTCATGGACAATATTAAATTGTATTTTGTCTCCCATGTTTGAAAATATTCTACCTACCTACGTACCTACCTAGTACTTGTTTTAATTTTTTTCTAAGTTGAAATGATTGTTACGAACTTGGGGATTGGAGAGCACTACGAAGAACATTGTGCAACCATGAAAAATGGCTTAAATTAAAATCAATATTATTTAATTAAAAATTTGGTTCGAAACAGAATTTTATAACAGACGCGCGGAATAAATTATGATTAGTCTTCGTAAAATATTTAATTTATCAATAAAATTCATCTCGTCTAACAATGTTTTTTAAATTTGAAAACCATTCTTTTATAGCCAATGAAAGAATTTTATTCCTGTTACATGTACCTAATTATAAAAATACAAAACCTTAGCATTGCTATTTTCATTATTTACGAATAAGTAATGAAAATAAAAGCGCTTACTTTATCAATGCATACAGTGTTCTTATATTACTGCGTAGTGCGTACTGCGTGTTCTTTCTATAGACGTAAAAATTGAACAAATCACTGAAGAATTGTAGTACAAATAATGTAGTTCAACTTGAGCATTTATTTAGGCATATTTAAATTAATATAAAAAAAAATGTACTCCAGATTTTGACCAAACTCACATGGGTGAGTTGACTCTTGAGTTGAAAACCAACCATACAAAATTTTGTGATTTCAACTGAAATGGACGGGAGGGTTGAGATTTTGGTCATTAAAGTGGGATCATGTTTGAAAAAAAACATGGTTTTTCGTTATTTTCATCGTCTAAAATGTAGAACCTCGGTTATGGAACTGAAATAGTGCGGTGCGATTCGAGTTTCTGCGTCTCCCTGTACCATTGGCATCTCGATTCGATACCACTTATAACCCACCTATCACTACCAGGAGGTTGAAAATTTACAGATCGTAAAAATCAACGCCTTATTTTTCAAAAAAACGCAATAAAAATGTTTCTCCCCTCAATAATGGGTTCAAATGAATTTCAATTAAAATTGCTCAAAAGTTTCACGTTACAGAGCAGGCAACCTGCTAATTTCGAGATCCTTGAAATTATTGCCATAATTATCAAGAAATTTACGATTTTTACACCTAAAAATTAATTTTTCTGTTAACTACCTTGCAACGTGAAAAATTTGAGCAATTTCAATGGGAATTCATTTTTCTATACTGAAAAAATTTTTTGGACAAGTTGTTCAGGTGAAAAGCTCTTTTATTGCGTTTTCTTGAAAAATTACATTTCAATTTTTATGATCGGCAACTTTTCAAGTTCCATTGCTCTTTTTCAGCTGTGTGTTCGAGATCCTACATCACTTTTAGGCGATGAAAATGACAAAATCCCATTTTTTTCAAAAATTACCTTAATTTGAGGACCCAAAGTTTAAGCCTTCCTTGAACTAAGGTCAGAAAATTTTGTATGATTAGTTTTCAACTCAAAGCCAACCACTTACGTGAGTTTGGTCAAGATCCGAGGTATGTTTTTTTTATCCATCTTAATGTACCTACTGTGCTTAGTCAGTTAGGTAAGTAGGCTAGTGATTATTCATTTCAATCTTATTAATTTACCTAGGTAAAACAAATGATGGAGGAAGCTGTTACCAAACGTTTTGTTCATGAAGATAGTAGCAGTGTTACTTCCTTGTGTGGTAACGTACCTATTTATATAGTACTGATATATTTAGAAAAAAAAACTTAGTTACTTATAATTTATTGTTCAATAAAGATGAGTTTTAATTTTAAGATGTAACTGTTGTGTACAGCTGCTGTTGAAGCATGTTTATCTCAGGGTATTAAAAGAAGAGCTTTAGGATTATTCAAAACTAGTTCGACGACGGCTTTGTTACATAAAGTTGCGAAGAATTTCGAAGCTGCTGCTATCATTTCGAAGAAAGTTCAAGAGATTGAACATAGCGATCCTAATAGGCACGTATTTCATTGATTTTTATATGATAATTGTTTATTCTGGCTATGAATACCTACTAAACTTAAGTAGATACCCACCGGTACCTGTACTTCTAAGTGCGGTAAATTATAATTAAAAGTATAGATAGATTAAAAACTTAGCGTAAGCATGTAAAGTACCAGGCGAGAACGTGTGCCTAAGATAACTTGCTATTTCGCTACCTTACTTTTGTAGTCTACTTTAAAAAGTTGGTACCCTGCTGGGGCACACTTATTTCAAATTGGGTAACGATTCTATACTTTATAAAGTAAAAAAATCAATACATGGCTTACTTACTTACCTACCACTTTGGGACAATTCACAAAACAAATTAAGAAATGGAGGTTAAAAATTTTTTGCAAATAACTTCATGTAAATCTCTGCGTGGTCCTTCGGCAGTTATTTTCCAGTTTCAAAGAATGAAAGAAATTTTCGATACGTAATTAAAACAATTATATTATGCTTTTTTGAATCGTTTAATTATATGACCATTAAAAATGCTTAGCTGGTAAGGAATTAAGCAGGTATCATTGTAAATTTATTTCATCACTCGCCGCTTTACACGCAAATAGATAATTGGGAATTTTGTTCTAATTTCCATAGATATTTCTACATTTTGTTCTTATGAAAATTACTAAGAAATTATATTTATATACTTTATAGAAGATCATCTTCAAGTAGTGATAGCATTATAACAACTCGTTCAGCCAGCCACACACTTTCGAGTAGCGCTAGTTTAACGAGACCATCTTTGAATAAAAAAAGTTCTTCCAGCGGTGGATTAGCTCAAGCACAGTTACCACGTTATCTATGGATAAGATTAGCCCTTTTTGAAAAAGTATTAGCAAAAATTATTGACCATTTAGTACAAAACAGCAGGTACGTATCCGTTTGAAATGTTTTCAAAAATTTCTATTTCTTTGACTTGACTCCGAAGTACCCTGAATAGGAATATTTTGTTTTGTAATGGATGAAAAATAGCGATCGGCAGCTGTTGATTTGGACCTTGAATCTCTTTTTATATGTATCTTATACAGGGTGGTCCGTCTGAATAGTACCTCCTTTATACCATAAGTAGAGCAATACATGTTGAACTCATGTAGCATGGCTTGCTTATCCAAAACATCACAGGGCTATTCATCATATTTCACGAACCACATCACTTATACCCCTAATTTTTTAGCCGAAATATTACACTGCATTTCCACCTTTTAGTGCAAACTAGGCACTTCTACCATTTTTAGTTTTTGAATTAGGGTTTTTTAAAAATTGGTGTAAATTTTTTGAAAATAAAAATTTGAACTCCTATAACATAGCCATTGCAATGTTTTGGATAGGTAACCCATGCCACATAAGTTCAACTTGTGTTGCTCTACTGATGATATGAAGGAGGTACTATCAAGATGGAACACCTTGTATAGATTGTTGATTTTTAGTTCATAATCTTCGTTTTGTTTTGTTTCTTTTTCTTCTTCAAAAGAATTAGTAGGTTATGTACACAAAGGTCCTGTAGGTATATCTAACTAATATCAAACAAATATAAAAATACCCACTTTTTGGTATACATTTTTATTTCCAGTAAGTACTACGAAAAAGACGCTCTAGTTGCGGATCCAGATTACGGATCAATTTTAAGTTCCTTACTCGGTAAGTTGATTAAGTATTATGTATGCCACTCACCAGTAAATGAAATAAAAGAAGAACTACACAAAAATATAATTCCCAAATCCCATGTACATTTCTAACTTGTTTAAGTAAATTGGTGCCTGTCTATTTTCAGTTGGCCCATGCGCTTTAGACTACTCAAAAACGAAAACATTAGACCAATATTGGAATGATCCTCCTGCAGATGAATTAGTTCAACGACACAGAATATCTAGTGGTCATACAACACCACCATCCTGCAGAAAGACTCCTATTAATGTAGGTATTTTATTAAATTTTCGCTACTGTCCACTTTTATTTTTGAAAGTTCATTGTACTCGGTATAAAAAGTCAAATGTAGGTAATAGGTATATATAATGTAGGTACTTTACGTACTACCTCCCTATCTTTAAGTATACGTATGCGGGTTATTATAATATATGGTTCTGGGGAAAAAAGGTTTCCATTTTTTTTTTGGAAGGAGAACGATATTTTAATTATGAAAACGTTTCAGTTTCGTAGAACACTATATGCGGTAAATAGCGAAGAAAATTCTCGACAAAATCCGGTCTCAGCGAAAGACTACGTTGAATCGTTGCACCAAAACAATAGGGCTACTTTATTATACGGGAAGAATAATGTATTAGTTTTACCAGTGAGTGACACACATATGTACTGTTGTACATAGACTACATATACTCACGCTTAAAGGATTCATATTCATAAATCTTTTCCGCAATGCCATTTTCAGAAATGCATGAAAGAGCCTATACCAGGTTATCTATCCCTGCATCAAACGCCGACCTCTTTAATTATCAAATGGACCCCGAACGAACTGATGAATGGATACGTGGATGAAAATCACGATAAAAGGTAAATAGCACGTTTGTTTTCCCATTTGAAAATCTCACCGTACTTATTCTAAAGTTAACCTATTCGTTTTCCTATCAAGGTTATCGAACGAAAATAACCGAATGTAAGTAAATAATTATTTTGGCGGATTTGTTTCTGATTGACTGATGGATTAAGCGAGCTATCGTAATAAGCGTTGTGTGTGATGAACAGAATAGGTTTTAGTTGGGACAAAACCTCTTTGACAGTTCGTTGTGATAAAGTGCCGTTTGAATGCAACAAACGCGTAGGTGATCGGGTAATAGCGACTAAGCGGTCGCGGTCGAACTAATGGAATTGAATAAATTGCCTAAACAACTGCCTGGATTATGAATTACTTACGGCGTTGGTTAGATAACCTATTTAACGTTGATCAATGACTCGTATACTCGGTTTGTCTGTCGGTTATGATTTCTCCTGACGTTCGACGGTGGTGCAGATTATTTTTAAAATTACGGAGTAAAGAAATTCTGTGCAGAATCAAAACATTGATTTATTGTTTACTCCGTCATATAGGTACCGATGCATTTGTCAAAATTATATTCAAGGCGAAATAATGACGTATTATAGAAGTACCTATATTATATCTTTAATTAATTTTTAACGCATTTTTTTTATTTTTCTTCGATTATTAAACATACGAGGTAACGCGCCATTTTTTTTCCATCTCATAATCAAGAGACAAAATTTTTTATTTTCAGTCAATACTGGGACTACGCCATGAACGTCAACTTTAATGACATTGTTTATGTGCACTGTCACCAGCAAGGTGCGTTATTTATATACATTTTGTTGCATTTGTATGATATAATTTATAGCTCGAACCTGTTGCTCGAAATTTATTTTTTGTTTTTTTTAAGGAGTGTGAAAACTTATTATTATTATGTATGCTTCTATTTCTCGAGTTTATGTATTTACATTTGTGTGAATACCTAACGAAGTGTAAATTATTGTAAATTTGACAGGAGACGATAACGGAGGAACGGTTATATTAGTAGGTCAGGATGGTGTGCAACAACCACCTATCCATTTTCCTCGAGGAGGCCATTTACTCGCATTTTTATCTTGTTTGGAAAATGGTTTACTACCCCATGGTCAGCTCGATCCACCCCTTTGGTCTCAAAGAGGCAAAGGTAAAATTCAATATAACCAGCTATTTAACCTTTGTAACTATAAGTTACATATTAACGTAAAACTTGAAATGGAATATAATAATCTTATTATTTAGGAAAAGTATTTCCAAAATTACGCCGACGAGGTAGACCTATCAGATCAAAAGCCAGCGATCCAGATCCCGAAGAGTCAGTTGATTACGTCTTCCAAATCATCAACAAAATGAGTCATAGAGAATTTCGTAAGTTATCGTGCAAAAAATAATCTTCATTTTCAGTTCTCGTCCGTTGTGATACTTTTTCAAATCAAAAAAATACATTATTAATGTAGATATTTTCTTAATCAGTTCTAGAACAAGGTTTGATTGATCCAGAATCTTGGAGCAATTCCGCCCACCATATGGCGTCTTGCGTTCAGCGTGCACAACTTTCTTCTTCTCCGACCAATTCATCAACATCGTCCAAATCTTTCAGTTTAGATCGATTGAATATAAGTAGTAAAGACGATTCCGGAGTGTTTTGTGAAAATCCCATCAGTATTAGCAAAAAACCAGCTTCGGGGTGTGTATTGTTTTAAGACACACATTTCGCCAATAATGGAACAAAAAAAGTACTAGTACTTATACTTATGAAGTGGTTAATTTTTCAGTGAATCGCTGAACACAGTTTGCGAAACGATGAAAAAACAAATTTTGTCTCGAGCGTTCTACGGATGGTTGGCGTATTGTCGTCATTTAAAAACTGTTCGAACTCATCTCTCCGGTTTAGTAAATGTTAAAATAATGGAGGGAGAAGGTGTGTCAGAAGGACTGACCAAAGAATTTTGGGAATCGTTGAGATTAGACGATGGAACAATTTGTTTTGAAGAAGAAATTTACGGACGAACGTACTATGGGTCTATTCAACACGAAATACGAAAAGAAGTACACAATAGTTACATTCAGTACCTAATTTAATTATGGAATGTATTCAAACTGGATTAATGTGCTACAAATTTTTTATAGGTGTGGCCATTTTTACTTGGTCATTATAAATTCAATAGTACAAGCGAAGAACGAGAAGAGTTAGATCGTACCACTAAACAGTATTATGAAACCACCATGACAGAATGGCTCGCTGTTGAGGCAATTGTTCGGCAAAAAGATAAAGAAATCATGGCTGCCAATATAGCAAAACTGTCTAGTGAAAGTACATCAGGAGAGCCTGCTCCATTGACCCCTGGTCTTCAAAATGATATGAGTAATGATGTAGGTTGAAAATTATCAGTGAAGTATACGAAAAATTATAAATAATCTACTATATTTAAGTAGATGTAATAAATTCCTTGTATTGTATAATCACTTAAGGTATTCGAAGACGATAGTATCGCATCTGATGGAGAACCTCCTATAATTGATGAAAACGAACAACTAAGTCCTGTAGTAGAAGAACGAAGTATAGAATATAATTCTTTAGAAACTGATCCTAGAACAAAAGATCGTAAGTCTAATCAACTATCTGTATTTCTAATTACTTTTTTATTCCAATTATAGTATACTATGAATAACACATTTTAATTTACAACTGATCGCTTATTCGTTAAATAGTCAATGCAGAATCCCAAATTGAAAATAACCAAAGCACTTCTCAACACATAGAAAAGTCAGAGGAAGAACGTCTGTTGGAAGATATCCAAAATTTTGTCAATGATAGCATTTCGGTTAATACATAGATTCAAATTTGATAGTAATTTCAAAAATATTCTCGTAGTAATGAAATGTTTTTTTTTTTTTTTTTTATTAGAGATGTGACTCACCCGACGAAGGAGTAGGAGAAGAAGCTAACAGCGAAGATGAAGGCGCCGATGTTGATTGTGCTAGAAGTACAGGTAACGTATAATTCTACATCTGAACTTCTTTTCCTTGTTTGAGAATTTGTATTGATTTTTTTTTTGTCATTTAATACAGACCACCGTCATTCGAAGCACGTAACGTCAGTAATAATAACAACAAATCCTTCACAAGATAGCGGCAATCAATCGGAAATCAGTAACGGAAGTCGCAGTGCGTTATTAATCTTCTACTTTTTTTTAGCTCGAGCGAACATGTTTTAAAAAATAGTTTGAAGTGTCTACCTACTTAATGAAATTCTTACGCTATTTTTAGGTTCTTGTTCACAAATGAAATCATTTCCAGAAGATGAAAAAGAGGGTAGCGATAACTGTCTACAAGAGGGACAAAGATCTAATTGTATATCCCCAGCTAGTTCTCAAGGAGGCGTTTATTCCGTAATTATTTAAATTTGTTTTGTGACTCGACAAGAATTCGCAATTTTACTGAGTTATTTTATTCGTAGGTTGAAATACTTGAAACATTTGGGTTGAATGTGCATAGAATAGATAAAGATGTTCAACGTTGTGATAGAAATTATTGGTATTTTACTTTAGATAATTTAGAAAAATTACGGAATATAATGTGCACGTAAGAGAAGCTAAATTACCTTTCAATAAGATTTAAAATTTAAAATTTTGCATTTAAATTATGATTTATTTATCAGATATATTTGGGAACATTTGGATATCGGTTACATGCAGGGAATGTGTGATTTAGTTGCTCCTCTTCTCGTAATTCTTGATGATGAGTCCATAACTTATGCTTGTTTTTGTCGTTTAATGGACAGACTTTCAGCCAACTTTCCGCACAGCGGTGAAGCAATGGATATGCATTTTGCAAACATGAGGTAAACATATTTGTATCGAAAGTATTTGTACATTACATAATTTATAGTATCGTAGAGCGTATTTCATTTTCTATCGGTTCAATATAATAAATGAATTTATATATATTTTTTATAGATCTCTCATTCAAATATTGGATCCAGAACTATTCGAATTAATGGATAAAAATAGGGATTATACGCATTTCTTTTTTTGTTACCGTTGGTTTCTATTAGATTTCAAAAGAGGTACGTATTTCTATTCATTAATTCAAACAAAAATACTAAAAATAATATTATGAATCTAAAATTATTTATATATTATTTATTTTTTGTTTAATAGAATTATTGTATGATGACGTATTTATCGTTTGGGAAACCATATGGTCAGCAAAATTTGTTTCCTCGGCGCATTTTTATTTATTTTTTGCCTTAGCTTTAGTGGAAACTTATCGAGATATAATTATTGGAAATCAAATGGAGTTCACCGAAATAATAAAATTCTTTAATGGTGAGTTATACCGTATTAATCGTCCATACCGTAGGTAATTAAATTTAACATTTATACTTGCACGTCGAATTAGTTGCATAATGTTGCACCTTACGACAGACACTTCTTTTAATCTTTCTGATAAGCATTAATTATAATAATTGGGTATACATCGAGTAGATAATGTTCATCTACTAAAATTTTTTACCGAGTGTGATTTTTTTCTTATATCATTGTACTCGAAGAAGTTCATATAATTAATGCATTTTTTAAATTTTTATCTGCTTAGATATGGCAGAAAGACACGATGCTAAATCAGTTTTAAATCTTGCTCGAAATTTGGTTGTACAGTTACACTCGTTAATTGAAGATCAGCTAAGTACTTCTTCTACTACATCCTCGTAATTGTTGTATAAATACTATACCATAGAAAACAAGAAGTATTTTTACTTTTGTTTCATTGAAAAATTTTCATTTTTTTTAATCATGTGAAAATACTCGTATTTGCTTTTCGGTTGTCAGCGCTTCATATCCAGTTGTTGATTATGAGACTGGAGGACCTGATTATATAATTTGTACCTACTAAAGCGGCATCCATTTTGAGAAATGATTTATTTTAGGGCCTATCAAATAAAGCAATAAGTTGCTACAAAAGAACTTTGTAGTATGATCAGGTCTTCCAACTAAGCTCAATGCGTTCCTGCTTGAAATTAATATCAAACATTACAAAGTTGTTTTGATAACGTATAATAATGTATGTATGTAAACATGAGTGTGTTTATTTTTAAAATTTACTAGTAACTATGCAAAGTTTCTTTCAAAACTCTCGTAAGAATTATTTTATTTTTTAGGTACTTAGTGATAAAAAGAAAGCAAAAAAAGTATTTATAAGTTTAAAAGTTTGAAATCGTCTTTTAAAAAAATAAAGGCTATTGTTTAAGTCTACTTAGAGCAACAAATTTAAAACTACCCATAAAAATTGCTTTCTTGTGCCTATACTATAGGCATATACTTAGTATTGTATGACTGGGTAATTATTTTCCAACTTTTTCCCGTTAAGACTGATGAACGATTAAAATTATGTTTACACCTATTACAAGCAATCAATATTTTAGCATTATAAAACAACAACAAAAAAAACGCAAAAAAAAATAGTGGCGTTTAACAAATGGGAAAATGATGTTTACTGAAAAAGCATCATGTCTGTAAACTGTTGTTGACTTCGCTTCACCATTTCCAACCCAAAAGTAGGTAGCCTTTCAAGTGAAATTGCGTATAGTCTGCGGGTAACGGAGAAGCCAATCAATATGTACCAGTTAGGCGCCATACTATAAAGAAACGCTTTACTCTTCTGTATCTCGTAGAGAACACAAACAAAGTATTTTTGCAAAGCTACATTGTTTAATTAATATTTAATAGAAAATTGAGTGGAAATGAAGTCATCTTGAGATGGACGAACGTGAAAATTACAAATATCGCATCATTTTGAAATTCAAGGTTACTGAAGCGTGAAAATTTTGTACCAAATCATATACCTCAGGACTGCACGTCGAGTCAAGTTGATTAAAATTATTTACGGTTGATTGAAGAGTGTTTACAGTTGTCCTACTCGATGTTAATTATGCTTTCCAAAATTATTAGTCTATAATAACCTAGGTATCTCATTTTCTTCGCTTTTGGTCAAGTTTTGCCCTCACCGATTTAAAATCGATTGAATTGGATTTAACACTCGTTTTTCCCTCATTGGTACTACCTAAAGTTATATAGATTTATATTTTGCATTTAATAAAACTCTTCGAACTCAATTTTTACACGTAGATACGTATACTTTTCGTTTAATCTAAAAGGTCATCGTATATATAATTTTTAAAACTAACATTTTAATCGATTCCATCAGTCTAAGATATACTTATACTTTTATACGTCGTCACAACAACTTACGGTAGATACTTTATTGTGTTCTTATTTATTCTCAACCTTTCTGTTGTCAATTTTAATAAATTTACTCAGGAAATAACATCTTGTGTGTTTAGAATAAGTTAAAAACTTCACCAACCTTGTAGCGCGAGTAATTTTTCGTTTAATGAAATAAGTTTTCTTTTCATTTCGGAAAATAAAAAAAATTATGCATAGGTTACCTTTAGCCTTTTTTGCAGTAAAATGATTTGAATATATTGCTTATAGGCTACCTATACCTAACTCGTTTATTTGAGATTACTATTTGCGTCTTTCTATAAATGATTCTATGAAATACCTGTTATTTTCCTACATATTAATAAGTAAGTTAACTCTGAACCAAAATGAGTGGATACCTATTATGGAAATTCTTTTCGAATATAAACTGCTGACTGATTTTTTTATGTTCATCGAATAGATTTTAGATGTTTTTAAAACAGAAAAATTATTTTACGAAGTAGATAAATTATACATATGTTACCAACTCTGTTGCATTAAATGTCATATCAAATATGAAACATCTATTTATGTATTTTTAGAAAATAAAATTATTTTGTTTCCTTGGTATATTCTGTTTAATTAACGATAAAATAAATTTTATAAAAATTGAAGGTTGACATACTTTTTGTATTCAGTTCTCAACTGTTGAGAAGGTTTCAAAGGGTTTATAAATTTTGAAAGGAAAAACAATCATATGTCTAGCTTTAGGTACACACACAAAACAGAAATAAAAATAAGAAAAATAGGTACCTAGTAAATAGGATGAAAGGGTAGATATTTTTCTATTTCTAATAATCGTGTAACTGAAATATTACATCGATATTTCATGATCAGTTATAGGATTAATTATAATTTTTAGTTTTTGGAGTCGTGATAATGTTTGCATAATTAACTGAGATTAATCTGTTTGCAAACAATCAAATATTACAAAAAACATTATTGTCGTGAATATTTTATTTGGTACGATGAAATTCGACAGCTGATAGTATAATTTCTATATTTGTAGGTTGCGTAAAATATACAGGTATGTTTTGTCGTATACTAGAATCCCAGGAAAAGTAAGAGAAATGATGAAGTAATCATTTGAGAAAAATATCATGCATCGGGCGTCGAAAAATCCTGTTCGAAGTATATGCATAACTTAATTAGTACGATTTGTAGGTATGTACCTATCTAACCATTTATAAAACCAATTTATCTGGTTTTAACTTTTATCACTTACGTTAATCAAACATAGCGCAAAGTTGTAAAATTTATTGCACGGATCAGATTGTTGGGCCACTGCATCTATAAATGAAAAATAAAAATAGAGAGAAGCATGTACCTCTGTGATATTTTAGTACACGAGGCATAATTATTTATAAAACATTTAAATCGACGAGAGTTACCTTTGACTTCACACGAATCAATGAAAGAAGATACAATTTCTTTTAACTCGGGTGTAATTGTAGGTATAGAGATGGATTTTCGTTTACCTTCGGGGATTTTCTCCCAAACATTTTTCGCATTTTCAAATAATTCTGATTTGTTAATACTTCCTTTGTTATCGATCTGTAAATTTTTCAAGAAAAATTCTTTAACCTAAAGTTCTTTAATTGACCTGTTGCTTTCATACCTAAGTATATTATGTACTTTTTTTTGATACCTATACAAGGCAAAATTACTCGTAGGTATCTATCCTCGTGTGTTTTCACAAACGTTAAAAATACATACCAATTCAATTTTTTTCAAATACTTACAAAATTCATCTTGTGAAAAATGCAGTGAACGAAACACTAAAAAAAAAATTGTATTTAATTTATTAACAAGAATAACATTTTCACTCTACGTATTGCTTACTCACTTTTGCATTCCTGTCATTTTTTAAATTTTCCACCAATTTAGAAATATTCGGAGTAAGTATTACTTCTATAAATATAATATCGAATTTAAACTAATTTCATTTGTTGAAAATAAATTACGATAGATTTGGATACCTATCAAGCAGCTTACCCTGTGTAACTGGAAACGTATTATTGCATTCTTGCGTAATTGGCTTGAAAAAATTCGTATCTCCACTAATTTTGTTTTGTGAAATCAAAAATATAAGTAGTAAGAAGGGTAACACTATTTTCATTTTGAAGTACCTATGTACTACAATATTATATAATATTTCATTCAGACTACACTCACAAGAATTGTTATTTCTTCGAATGTATGAGATGAGTTGATGTTTGCACGAACTTGATGTGTTTAATCATATCAATTGATGTAATTCACTCTATTAAACTTTATTAAGAATGGAGTAAAGTGATCCTTAAGAATTGTGTTTCTTACGGTTTAACAAAGTCGTACAAAAGGTACCTTTCATAAGTGAAAAAAAAAATTGAGTATTTCTTATTTATCAACCAAAACTTTTCAAATCTTATTTGTATGTTTTATCTGCTGTTATTGGTTCATTTTACAATAAAATTTACAGTTTGAATAGAAGCTTGAAACGAGCTAATTTGGATACATCGCTTTTCAGCTCCCAAATAGGTATAATATTTGTTTCTACATACAGAATCAAGTGTATTTTTACATGAGAAAGAAATAGTAAAATCAACATTATTGGAAATGAGAGATTTTCTAAAATACCTATGCCTATTTATTTTGAACCTTCAGTCTATATTTTACAGAATTGTTTTGTTTTTCTTGAGCTTTACTCACATATATATTTCTGATTTTTAAATAATTATTTCAACCCGTATCCTCGCTATAGATGGATGCGGTTACGTTACCTACATAAAATTATTGTTTTCGTTTCACGTATATAAAATTTGTTTATTGCATTTTATATCCGCGTAAAGTATTGAATAACGACACAATTAGTAATTATTATCTTTAATAAGCTGAAGCACCAAAACATGGACATTTTAACTTCAATTGTTGGAAAGAAAAACAAATAATTATATCATTTACTCAGATTAGAATTGGCCCTAATGATTCTTTTATCCTTTTATCTGGTTGATTTTTGAACTTCTTAACAAACACAGCGAAGTTAAAATTTCCATCGGATATCCCATCAGTTCTTCATTAACCTCATTGGAGATTTATTAAAGTACCTACATCAAATTCCGATCATTATTGTTTAACAATTTTTAAATAGGTAATACCTTTTATGAAAAATGAATTTAATCAATTTATAGTTGAACTGAAAGTAGGTACATTTCTTCAAATTCTGTGTCCGACGTATATTTTTAATAAATATTCTTATCAAACAAAAATGCCTAATCTATCGAGTAAAAATTACAAACAATACCTTCCCAATTATATTTTGTCATTTTTGTGCGAAATAAGCACAATCAATTTTTAATAGTTGAGTAGTTTCAACGAATAAAGTATACATAATAAACTACATATTGATTTTTATCATTCACTTTTTTTCAGGCATAAGTACTTAATGCATGAGTAAAAAAAAATCACCAGTTGCAGTTCATTGGTTCATATCATCATATTTTCTGAAGAAATTTCCTACTTGAAATTCTTTTTGATAATTGACTTACGAATAATATGCAATGTATAGGTAATGAGTTCTCTATTCGTCTGTCTCATATGTGGGATCAGCTTATTTAGAACATTGCAAAGTACCATAGTGATACCTATTTCTTATCAGGTGTGTAGTGTAATTACTCTATATGCCTTAACTAAAAACATATTGCACTGACACTACATATGTACATACCTATGATAAGTCAACTGATAATTAAAAATGAGTATGAAGTTGATTCCCAATTACGAGATTATTCTTTAATTAAGAACTAAATCTACTGTCTTTCGATAATTATATTTCTTCAAATTAGATTTGTTTTCGATATCAGCTTTTCTTTTTTTTATTATTATTTTTGATAATGATGACTGTGCCTTTCGATAAGGATATGACGATAGGTTATAAATGACAGCTCTTCGGTTCATCGTTTCATACTTATTGAAAGGCATACCACGAGTTTGTCAAGTACACACTTTAAGACATATTTTACTTACTATTATCCGTTTAAAAACTTACCCTGAACAACATGTTTTCGAAATTAGTATCTTTGGTTTTAATATTGTTCGTTTATAATGTCGCTGCTAAAACTTACGAAGAAGCTTTCATTACATGTAAAGCCAAATTCAACTTGCAAAATGATGGTAAGTATAAAATATCAGTTCAATAAATTTTTTATTTTTGTTTGCCTATTACCTATGTTACGTTGGTTCTTGATTGTCGTTTTTTTTTTTAAACTTAGACCATATAGTTTTTTTAATACCTATGCTTACTATCCAAAATTTAAAACAGCTTATTTTTCTTTATTTCTTCGAATATTTAATTTTTAATTCTAAAATTTCGCTGTTTCAGCTCCTTTAGATTATTTCATGGCAAATGGAAAATTTGAATCTGGCAAAGAAAATTTGAAAGTAAGAACAAGTAAAGTGCTTCTTCCCATTTGGTACCTTTAAGTATTTAATACATAGTACCTAATTTAATATAACAACCCTGTCAATAAAGGTACGCATAAGATATAATATATACACGTTTACTTACCATAGGTGTCGTGTGACTATTGAACTATGAATTGTGTATCATCAATTAATTCTACGCTGTTTTAATTCTTTTTTAGTGCTTCTTCGAGTGCTTAGCTGTGGACCTAGAAGTTGTAAGCATCATATATATTTTATAATTTACCATGAAAACTATACTTATTCACTTCAATCTTTTAATAAAACACATTTCTTTCAGAAATCCGCTGATGGTAGCATTAACGCAGATGCGTTGAAACAATTAGCTCACAATCATACTCACTGTCAAGAATTAACTTTGTTCGGATCTGAGGAAGTATTGAAACAATGCATAAAATCTTCATACTCCGGTAATTTTTCCACCTTTCATTTCCCATAAATTTTAAAGATCAAACTTGGATATTGAGAGCACGTCAAACACTTTAAAGATTCTCATTATAACTCGAAACAGTTGACATTGTAAGCTGTTACGGTGTTATTTAAATTACAAAATGAATTCATAGAGATTTCATAAAAATCAACTGAAATAAATTGTTTTTTCTAATGAATACATTTCTTGGCTATTGCAGGAACTGAATCTTGCGACAAAATATTCGAATTTATTGTATGCGCTGTACAATTGGTAAGTAATGGTCAAACAGCTGCATATACCTACCTATGCTTTACACTTTTTCCACAATTGTTTTCTGAAAATCGTATTTTTTTTTCAGAAAAATGCCAGCAGTAAATCACCGTGAGATTTGAAGTTATGAATGAACACAGAAACAAAACTATACTTCCAATTCCTTCACAATTTGATTTTTTTGTATTTGGTTTTCATCGTAGGATAGACCTAGATGATTTACTTAAATTTTTTCAAATAGTTCTTTAAGAAAATTTCAAAAATTAGCAGAAAATATTTACCTAGAGCATAATTGTGTTTTAGAATAAAATATGCAGATCACGATTCAACTTTGTTATCATGCGATAAAATTATTTTTAAGGTGAAACTATTTATTTATTTGAATAAAAATTAAAAATCCTAATCTGATGGTGCAAATATCTTGCTTGGTTATGTTTCCTACATGAAATCTCTTGACTAAATAAAGCCATGAAAATTATTCAAATTTATTTGAAAAAATGAACGAAGAGCAGATTTATCATGGCATTACCAAACATAATTTAATCAATGAACAACAATTTTTAACTTCATTGACTTTAAATGAATACTTAGGCTATCAATAGGATCATCTAAATTGCAAAATGTAAATTTAAACGAATGTCTAGAGTTAGAAGTACCTAGGCTAAGATATCATTTATCATATCGCAATCGCAAATCTCAATATCAATACTATTCTGAACGCTCAGCAGTTAAATAAAAATTTTCAACATTGACAAAAAGTTTTCAATTTCTCAAGTGTTTGTTTCAATTTTTGCTTTTCAAGACATTATGAGGACGAATAAAATAATTTTTGTTTTTTTGTTTGTTGTCACTTCCTCATCACAATCTTGTCAGGTAACAAAAATTAAAAATTTGTGAACATATTCCATTATTTCAACGGCTTATTATAATTTACTACCTCAATTGATCTTGATGTGTGGGTATTGCAAATTATTGTAATGAAGATACCTACTTCCCGATATATATCTATCTAATAAGTGCTATAAACTGAATCGTGAGATTTTTGAGTCCTACAGTTTTCGGCTCATTATTTTGTTGTTTTATACCAATGTTTTATACACAAGTTCAAAGATAAAAAATTATCTAGGAATATTAGTAGAAGTCTGTGGTTCTCGAACAATAAAGTCAGCAGTTTCTTTCTCTCAGACAAACATACATATGGATTATGAATTATGATAATTTTTTGTTTGCACGGATTTTTTCGCAAAAAAAAATTCGCACATTTCAACAATCAACACTCCGATTGCTTATATGCAGCACTGACAATCCAACATTTTGCTAAGACAAAATTTTGAAAAAAAAGTACAAATAAATACCTAGACGGACTGTAAAAAAATGACCTTTTATAAATGAATACAAATAATAAGAGTAGGTGGCAGGAATAAGATGAATTGAAAATGAAATAAATGCTTTCATGAGAAAAATTCAACTTAATATATTTCAGCCTATATTATAATTTTTGGAACGAAAAGGTTGACTCTACTTGAATTAATATTTTGATAATTTGATTTCAATTCAATTTTAAATTTTGGAAATTCGCGAATAATGAATAAATATAATATTTTTATCTATCAAACTGATGAAAAATATGCATATTATAGCATTATAAAATAATCAATCAATTAATTAATCCCACAAGCAAGAGAAATAATTTACTAATTTGTAATAATTGTAATGTCTTGTATTTAGTATTTACTAATGAAAAATAAAAATTAAAAATAATGTATGGCGCGAACGTTGAGAGCCCACAATGTATGCCGCTCCGAATAACCGTCGTAAATACCAGTTTTGAACGCGTTATTGAAGGTAGTCCATGTTGGACCGCGGTCTACCTTGGTAGGTTGACTCTGCTGTAGTAGTGTATTCTCGAGAATCCGACGAATTTTTTTTGTAATGAGAAAATGCTATCTATGAACGGCACGCATAACCACAAACTACACAGAACTCATATTGCATAATTTTCCGGGCCTCAATAGATTCTGATGCCTTGAGCTTTTTTTGAAAATTATTCAAAAAACGAATACCGAAACACAAAAAAAATATATTTTAAGTTTCTTGATTTTTTTAGAAAACCATCAAATTTTTCGATCATGTTTAATTCATATTTAATTGAAATTTCGTTCGTAATTCTACTGTCCATATTAGTGAAGTTTGATTGAAGCATAAAGTCGACCGTCCTTACTATTAAATCAACTTATTCTTACAGTTGGTTAATGTAATCAAATAGATAGCTAACGCGTTTACATTGTGATGTAATTTACCGTATTCATACATCACGTGGAATTTGAGAACGTAAACGTTATTATTCAGTATTGGTTTAAGTATCATTAAATGCCAAAGCAAAATAGATCTTTAGTGAAATTACGTCTGTATACATTTTATTGTAATCATCAATAATGGACGAACAGTGGACAGAGCAACTGTATATGATTGAAAAACAAGTAAGACCTGTGTTTTCTCATTTTGAAACGCTATCTACCTCCGAAATACCAATGTTATATTATGTTCTAGGAAAAGGAATTCAAATTGTTACAAGAACAATTTCTCAGTATCGCTCAAAAAATGGAAAACAATTCAAATGGAGGTACACCCGAGGAACTGTTGGAATCGTATGAAAAACAAACTGTTAAATTGAATCATAGGCTAGCTATTTTGAAAGAGGTGAGCTTGTGTAATAATCCTCGATGAGTTTTTATCAAAATGATTTTAACAGTTTTGTATGTAGGCGATTTCTCGTGAAAAAGAAAATGCTTCCAAGAAAATTAAACTAGGAGAAAACGACACCAATACTCTATCCCCACTGGAAATTTTAAGACGTACGTTTATCAAAGCTGTGGAATTAGCTTATCCTACCGTGCCTTCTAGCGTCGTTACTGTTGTACCGGCAAATGCTCAATTTGGAGATTACCAGTGTAATGCTGCGATGCCTATATGTCAAACTCTTAAGCCGCAAGGTAATTTATCCTGTGTAAGCAGAATTATTTTGGCAAATACTCAAGTTTCTTAATCAGAAGTTTATTCTGATATCAGGTCAGAAGGTATCTCCTCAAGTAGTTGCTAAAACTATATTAGAGAAACTTCCACCGTGTCCAGTAATCGAAAAGACCGAAATAGCTGGTCCGGGTTTCATCAATATTTGGTTAAGCCGATCATATGTCTCTCAAAGAGTTAATGATATGTTGTTGAACGGAGTAAAAGCATCTGCTGAAAAGAAATTGCGAATTATTGTTGACTTTTCCTCTCCTAACGTTGCCAAAGAAATGCACGTTGGACATTTAAGGTAAACATAATTTGATCAGTGTGAAAATAGTTGCTAACAAAAAGTGATATTCTGCTTTTGTTTCAGATCAACTATTATTGGAGATAGTATTTCTAGGCTATTAGAATGCTTAGGGCATGATGTGTTAAGGTTAAATCATGTAGGTGATTGGGGTACTCAATTTGGAATGCTAATTGCTCATCTTCAAGAAATGTTTCCCAACTATTTGACGGAGTCTCCTTCCGTTGGCAATTTGCAAAGATTTTATAAAGAATCGAAAATCCGTTTCGATACTGATGAAGCTTTCAAAAAACGAGCTTACGATTGCGTTGTAAAATTACAAAGTTTTTCTCCCGATTATATTAGAGCGTGGGAATTAATATGTGATGCTTCTAGAAAAGGTATCCAAGTTTGTGAATCATCTACGTTTGATTGCTATTTTCGAGCTATTTTATAATCATATTTCCACCGTTTATAGAATTTCAAAAAGTTTATGAAAGGTTAAATGTCAAATTGATCGAAAGAGGAGAATCGTTCTATCAAACGAAAATGAAAGATATAGTTGATAGTTTAGAAAAGGAAGGTAAGATTAATTCAAACATTTTATATTCTAATATGATGCACTTTGTCCTTTATTTATTTATCGTATCATTTAGGTTTATTAGAAAAAGACGAAGGTAGAAAGATCATGTGGGGAGTCGATAAAAAAAGTATTCCACTTACGATGGTGAAATCTGATGGTGGTTTTACCTATGACACCTCTGATATGGCCGCACTAAAACATAGAATCGAAGAAGAAAAGGCCGACTGGATAATTTACGTTGTTGATGAAGGACAAGTAAGCATTTTCTTACTAAGTTTCAGTTTTGTTTTAATTTTTTTCAGATCATCATAATCATTGGTTAAAAATTTCTTCATGCAGTAATATTCTAGAATACAGTTTTAAATCGTATTCTCAAGTTTTTGATGCATGCTGAAGAATAAAAGATTTTTTACCGAATTGATGTCAATTTAAAAAAAAATCTAGAATCTGTATAACTTGATTGTCTTACGTCTGATGTCTTTTATGTGGAAATTTTCAGTCTACGCATTTTCAAATTATTGAAAGTTGTGCTCGACGCACGAATTGGTATGATCCTACCAAAGTTAGAATGGATTTTGTCGGCTTTGGAGTGGTTTTAGGCGAAGATAAAAGAAAGTTCAAAACTCGTTCTGGCGATACCATCCGTTTAGTTGAACTTTTAGATGAAGGTTGTTTACGTTTTATACATCATCAACGATGTTCTTTTATTCATTTGTAAATCTAAATGGTTTTTTCTCCTAGGTCTGAAACGTGCAACGGAAAAATTGAAAGAAAAAGGTCGTGATTCAGTATTAACCGAAGAAGAACTTGTATGTGCTCAGACAGCGTTAGCATATGGCTGTATCAAATATGCCGATCTTTCTCATAATCGTAATCACGTATACGTGTTTTCATTCGACAAAGTAAGTAGTTTGATTTTACTCACTTTGTAGGCTTTTGCAGTTGCATTTTATCAATCAATTTTTACTCCAGATGTTAGAAGATAAGGGAAATACCGCTGTTTATTTATTATACGCGTATACTCGAATTAAGTCTATCGCTAGAAATGCTAATATTTTGCCAGAACAAATAAAAGAAGCCGCTTCTTCAATATCCATTAAGCTTGAACACGAAAAAGAATGGAAATTAGCCAAAGTTCGTAATTTGTTACAAATCATTTTTTTTTTCCGAAAACTTTTTCATTTCAATAAGTATACATTCTATCGCAGGTATTATTGCAATTCCAAGATGTCATTATAAGAATTACGAAAGATCTTTACATACATAGATTATGTGAGTATCTATACGACGTATCGACCACATTCTCAGAATTTTACGACGTTTGTTACTGTATTGAAAAAAACACTGAAGGTAAGCTGTTTCAGATTATGTTATCTTTGAAAAATGTTGAAGTTTAGTGCATGATGAACTTCATGAATGAGTTCGCAGCGTTTAGCGAGTGTGTTTCTTATTCTCATAGGATGAGTAGTTTTCCCTTAAAACGAAGCTATTCAATATGCATGTGAAATATTTCAATTTTCCAACTGAAATATTATCGCCGAACTGATTGAAAAATTATGGAATGTGTTTAAATCTGAAATTGGTCATATGTAATTTTGTTTAAATTTACGATCGCGCATATATTTCTTATCTTACAAAAGAAACAAGTAAAGTCCGCTAAAAAAAAGGAGAAAATAGTAAACGTCGGCATATTGAGTTTCAGAAATAACTCTCGTTATCTTGTCCACATATTAAATATGATATTTAAGTACCGCGGGTAATATATAATTGTACATTTCCGCTTAAATTACGAAGAACCCGTCCGATCAAGCATATGAAATTTGATAAATAGAATTTGACTGAATTATCGCACGATTAACGAAATACCATATTATAATTATAAATTATCAGTAAACGACTAGGCATTTCTAAATGCGCGTCTACGATCAAATGTTAGGAAAGCTACATTACTGATTCTACATGATGTGCGTTCGTTTTTTTCGTGGTTTAAAAAAGACCGCGGTTAATTATTTCAAACAGTTGAGCAAGAGTAAGAGTTAAATGATTTATTTCGATATAAAACTTACTTTATCAAACACAATGATAAAATGATACGGTAATTGGCGTATTTCAACGGCAATGCTTATGAAATTGCTAATTAATCGTTCTAATTATAGTTTCGTATTTAGAGACTGTGCTTAGAAAAGAAATGTTACACGACTCCTTGATAAATTCTTTCCGTATATTTTTGATCAAATTTCAAATCGTTGTACGCGTGCATAAGTTTCGCTTTTTAACAGAGTTGCTCATTGGAAAATCGCTTTCGAAATTCCGTTCAGTCAGATGACACTTCTCACTATAGCGTTAATCGGTAATAGACTTCAATCTAAGAAGTTACATGGCAGTACCTAAACCTATACGTGGTACTTACTATCATAATCCTGCTTCTTGGAAATACCAGGATTTTTTAATTTTAAAATAATATTATTGCTGTTACGAGTATCACTAAAAGAATATACTTTTTCAATTATAGGATTAATTGTCAAGGTGCACATGGATCGTATTTTACTTTGTGAAGCTACAGCTCTAGTCATGGAAAAATGTTTTGATATTCTTGGCATCACAACGGTAACCCGTATGTGAATTGGTCGATTTTTCAGCCTATAGCATAATTTGCTAATTTTAATTTATTTATTATTGTGGAATCTTTTATAAAGGTTGGTTTTTTGTTCATCAGAAGTATTGTTTTTCTAAAAACTACGATTTGGATTTTTCTTACACAACTTAGTTATCTACGGTTATGAATTCGTATTTCAAAGTATTATATGTAAATATATTTGACACATTGAATTAATTTAGAATCGGTATTTCTTTTGTTTCATTCCGTTATATATTTGAATTTCGATAAATTACAAGATCTAGAATTCTTTCTAATTCCTTCAGTTTTAATGGTTAGTTTCACATTTGCGTTCAGAGTAATCTTCTGAGTTGTTTTCAGGTAACATTTTTTCATGATGTGTTTACTAGTAAGCTAACTTATTGCATCTGGTTATAAAATGAAATCCATATGCTTGTGTTACTTTTTCAAAAAAAATTTCTTTTAAGGATATGGTTCTTCGACACATCATATAAGATGTAGAATTGATGGTAAGTTTACGTTTATTGGAACAAGGATGAATTCAGATGTACTTTTCCAATCATTTTAATGTGAACTTCAAATACCCTGTAGAATTTCACTGTGAATCATTTTGATTGATCATGAAAGGCATATTGAAAACCTTCTGATTTCATCATTATTTGTTAATCTGTGGAATAGCCAATAGTGGTATAGACGTATGTTGATATTTTCAACGAAAATTATTTTTTTTTGGTAAGTAACATCAGAAGTGGGAAATTTTTAATTCTTATTTCGTTGTTTCCTATACTTGATTCATTTTTCGACCAAATTTAAAGTTTTAAAATACGTTTTCTGTATATCTGGAAAGCCAGTGTATGTTTTGTATGTACTTACAATACACATATATATTTTTCTTTCTGTTTGCGTCGTTACACAAAACGTGCTTCGCATTTCTTTTTCACTTGATTTGAAGTTTGGTGAAATCGTGGAAAAAAAAATAGGGTATGCTTAACATTTTTTTAAATCTGCGTAAAACGAAAAAGTAACATCATTGCTGTATTTCAAAGATAAAATGTCTTTCGCTCCTTTGTAAGTTTAAAAAAGGTTTGCAAATTGAATAAATTCTGTTTTGTATGCGTTCTAGGAAAGGCTTAGACATAAATATTGTCCTTCTTCAAAATCAAAGAAGCGTAAACATCCGAAAATTATACCCTTTAGTTAAGCTCTGCAAACTTGCCGAGAACCAAGGTACTACGCTGGTGATGTAGCTTTGATTCTCGATGCAAAAGCGGCCATTCATGCGTTCTATTTTATCAGAATTTTTACTTAGTGTTGTTTTGGAATACGTTCGGATTTTACGAAAATATTGTTTGTGGCAGGCTTTTTTTTTTTATTGTAATGATTTTTTTCTTTTCTCGAAATTTGAACGATCGACTGAATCGGAATCGTAGTCGAAATAATTATTCCTCGCGTATTGTTTTTTGAAAATATGAACTTCGTATTCAAGGTACGAGGATTTACCTATCTGCTTTCGATTTTGACGTCTGGAAGGAACCGATATCTGGTTTACACAACATTTGAATGAAACAAAATAAAAAAATTGATACTTACTAAAAAAGAATTTAATTACGAAAAAGCGTGAAAGTGGAATAAGTGGTGAAAAAAAAAAGAAGGTCGGAGTACCATTTTTTATTTTTTTTTTAAATACAATTTTTGCAACAAACGGTTATAACTTTTTATCTTATAAGCCGAATTGTAAAGAGTGTATGTTTTATAGGGAAACGGATAAGGTGAAGGGTAAAAGATGACACGACAATACTTTTAAAACGAGGTTTTTCTCTTGGAAAAAAAGGAAGCGTAAAGCGTGTAGAGAAAACGGAAGAATAAAAAAATAGCGGGATGCGATGATTTTATCTCTTCTAGAAACGTCGTCACCTTTTAAACGCATTTTCAAGAAGAATAGCAAAAATGAAAAAATATTCTGAAAAAGAAAAAAAAAGCACGAGAGAGAGAAAAAATGTCAAAACTCGGTTAAAGGGAACGAATACTGGTTCAAAGTTAATCTTAAATTATGTAAGTTGCGGATGAACGGTGCGAGCGCAGTGAGGCGTTATTTCCGTGTGTATTCCTCCGTAAAAGTGTACCCTTGGAGCCCCCGATTGCTGCTGGTTCGTCGGTTGATGGAAAAGTACGGCTATTTTTTTCAAGCTCTTTTATCGTCTTTACGAAGCTACAACAAGTATCCCTCCTCTCTGATACGAATAAAAAGAAAAATTATTCGCATTCCGTTCTTTTTTTTTTTACATTACTTCATCTCATGTTGTCGATCTTGTCGGTGTGTTGAAACAAAAGTGTAAATTGTTGAGATTTTTTTTATCATGTAGGGATTCCTAAAAACTTCAGCGTCGAATAGGTATTAATGCGACTTGTTTCGTTCGTTATAAATGCTACAAATTTGGCGAGGATGTATTTAATTTTTGACCTAGCAGCTAGACGGTGAATATAACTGATGAAGTTGTGATATGTTAGGATGTTTGCAGCACACAATATCGTCGAATTTTCCACCAAGTTTTCGAATGAAGTTTCTCGGTTCATCCATTCACCGGTTGACCAGCAGTCTCTGCCAGACGAATCATGCATATTCTTAGAAGATCATTGAATTTCGTGATATGTACATTGTTTAATCGAGTTCCTGAGGCTTGATTTCAAAGATGAGTATGAATATGGAGCTATATTGGCTGTACCAATACTACTTCCCCTCTACATTCTTTATTATTAAGTGAACAGCTTGCTTGCATGTGAGGCATTATTAGGTTGCTGTGTTGGAGTTCTAATTGTGTGTAGAAACATCTTTTATTTACGATGGGCATATTATTCTACGAAAAATTTTTCTCTGCTTCGAGAATAATTTCATGTACGTGTTAGTAGATTATTCTCTGTAGTGATCATTACATTGGCTCACAATTTTCAAAGGGTTATTAGTGTGGAATTCTCGCATTGGGCTTTTAGTAAGAATTTTAGTTTGTTGATAAGCATTTCGCTTTCCAGGCCCGTGTGCAGGATTGTTCCAAGAGGCGGGTTTGAGAACTGAATTCCAATTTTCAGTGCTCACAAATTCCAAAATTTCATATTTTGCGAAAAAGCTACATACGCTTAAGCAAAGTAAGGGCGAAAATTATGGAAAACAATTTAGGTACTTTTCCCCTTCGGGGAACAATTCTAGATCAACATAGATACAAAAATCATTCTTAATCATCTTTTCATCGCGAGTTTTTGCATCTAAAATTTCAAATCAAAAACGTTTACTCTTCTCTTCACTCCCCATTTGATATTTGATTTTATTATGGCATAGAAACATAAAAATTATGCTGTCATTTATCATCATGAGTTTTCGATCAAAAACTTCAAATTAAAAATAAAAAAAGTAGCATTAAAAAGGTCACATCAAAAACATAAAGTAGGTATCTGCTAACAAGGTAGCTACCCCAAGTGTTACACGCCAAATGAAAATAAATTTTTTACAGGCGTGTACAGCATTCAAAATTATTCCTACAGCAAAATTTCAGCCCCTAAGCTCCATTTGGGAGTGAAGTACGGGGACTGGAATATCAAAAAATTGACAAATAGCACTGCAAAATTGTCAAGAAACGAAATAACTCGACTTCATACCGTGTTTAGGGACTAATTTTTTCACCACATACATACCTACTACCTTCGATATAAGCTAGCTAGAAGTGACGTAGTCGCCTGGATCCTCATTTAACATTTCGAGAGTGATTTTAAACATTTTTTGATTTTTAATTTTTTTATTCTGACTTTTTATTATTTCTATCTCAACTTTTTTCAGTTTTAAATTTTTTGAATTGGACATATTCATATCAACATTTTAACATAAAGTCCAAAAATCATTCATCATCGTCTTTCATCGCGAGTTTTTGATCAAAAAGTTGAACTTCAAATCAAAAATCAAAAACATTACTCAACTTGGACATTTTAACACAAAGTTCAAAAGTCATTCATACTCGACTTCAAAAACACAAAATAAAAAAGTTACCTGAGACATATTCATGTCAAAATTGTAATTTTAATCATCAAGAACTGCATTTCCAAAAATACTCAAGTAATTTATGTAATTTTTCGAACTTGATGGCCAATTTTCTTAGAAAATTCATATTGCTTCATCCATAGTATTGGTTTCAACCCCCCAGTCTCCACCTGCGCTCAGGTCTATCTCTTCCTGAAACTGAAGAAGAGTGCACCTTGCAATGTATGAAGATGAGTAATTTTATAAGGAAGAAAATCAAGTTTTTCGTCTAAAACTCCCTAGTACAGTGTACGACAATTTTATTGTTAGTGTCGTAACACGAAAAGGTATGATTTAAGATGATTACCTACTCTTTAAAGTACATGAGAATGTAGATTGCAATGAAATTACAACCTGCCGTAGGTGACATAGGCCTAAAAAATGACGTCATTACAGAAATGTTGCACATTACGTCACCATGCCACTTAATGGCGTGTCCAGCAGCGACTAAAGGGAGAGTGTTTCAATTTTTTCTGTGTACTTAAATTAAATGGTTATGTTCGAGCGAAGTGAGGGAAAAATTTTGTAAAATGGTCTTTTTCAACGATCGAAAAGTGCATTTTCAGGAGTGTGAAGGAAAAAAATTAACATAAAAAATGTAAAAATGTTTCAAGTTTTTTGATCTCAATGGGAATCCAGACCCCAAACCCCCTCTCCCTTAGCTACGCCCATGATACCACTCACTGTTTGTGCTCCCCTCCTCTTTTCCTTCACCGACAAAAAATACTAGTGTTCAAAATTGTATCAAGTGAGCGATTTCAAAATTTCAATCAAACGTCCAATGTAATTAGTGAACCTTTGTAGGGAAATTTTTTTCCAGAAAAACTTGTCGTATGGAAGTTTTGCCTATCTCGATAATAGAAGGAGCGGAGTATGTTCGAATTTTAGTAGCTTCTTCAAAAAATTGAAATAGGCAAAACTTCTATGTAAGAAAATTTGTCGCAGAAATATTTTACTACATGGTCTAGTACTAAAATAAAAGATTTTAGAAATTTTTTTTTGTTAAATTTTTCATTTTTCATTTTTAAATTGCTCACTGGATAAAATTTTAGACGCTAGTATTTCCTATCCGTTGAGAAAAACAAAAGACGGGGGGGGGTGACAAAAATAAGTAGCATCCTGATGTAATATGTTCATTATGTTACATTTCTGTCATTGCGTCATGTTTTTTGCCTATGTCACCTATGGCAAGGTAAACGTTTTTAATTGTTCTAGAAAATATCATAAAATATACGAATGTAACTAACCAGTCTCGCTTACACGCTTAACCTATCAATTGTGAACCTCCACCTAGTACCTACCTACCTACCTGCCTATCTACCTAGCTAGACCCTTTGCATGTTGACTGCAGCGAACGTTTCGTTCGGTTTTTAGATGTTAATTAAATTGCATAACCACATTTTGAAAGGCAAATATTTACGAGTAATACATTGAGAAATACAACGGTGTAGTTATTGGTGTGTGCGTTGAGAGTTGACGATGAGCACTGTAATCAGTAAGTTGTTAATTGACCATCTGATCTAAAATATCAAACAATTTTCATGTATAATTATTTCTGTTAGTTTTTCATTATCGCTTATTTTATTTTTTTCGTAGTTTTTTGATTTTTAGAATACACGTCATTCACTTATTTGACATTAATTTGTCATTTGACTGGTTCTACGAGTAGAACTAAATTGTAAAATCCACGATGAATCAGAGCATTATTTTTATTACCATCAAATTGTTACCGTTGTTGTTGTTTTTAATAATGACCGAAGAGTAGATAAATATTGAAAAAATTTATTACATACGTACCCGATGATAGTAAAAACAAAAATAATGACGAAAAAAAATCCTTGTTAATTATTAAGGTGACGAGTTCGAGAGAAAATTAATTTTGTTCGGGTAGATGGTTGATATACTTAGGTAGAGGTGCTTGGTTTAGATACATGTTTTGAAATAATTTACTAACTCGAAGGAAACATCGAGCAATACGCATTACCTAAATAACTTTTTATACCGGTACGTACCGTATGTGTTACTGTAACATGGCGAAAAACATAAAATGGAACAGCATAACTTGGGCATATTTCGAAATGGGGAGCAGTTCAATTATTAATCTGTCAGCAACGTGTCATTTTAAGGCTGAGCTTTGTCTATTCTACCCTATGAGAATTACAAGCGGATAATTCCCAAAGGTATTATTTTCGAAGGGATGAGTTTTACACCGCAAACTCCTTGATAAGTGTATCCAGCGACTTATCGAAATTGATCTAAATTAGATTATTATTCCTAGGAGAATTTTTCAGTCGATTTGAAAAATAAATATCTTCGGTGTATTAGCGACACATTGGTATACCTACATTAATTTAACGGTCATTAAGCGGTATACGAAGTTGGAGCAGGTTGACTTGAATTTCACGCGGTTTCATGCCGAAATTATATCACTGTCGTGATTGACATTTTATTTACAAAAAGTGCATGTCGCGGCGTTCGACGTTCGTTGAATTCGTGTAAATGCGAAAGAGCGTCTGTTAACACCTGTGGTTGCACTATTCAGGGTCAATTATTATGATTATTGTTGAAATGAGGGTCACTTCTATTCATCGTTCGCCTCTCATTAAATCTGATCCACATTCTACAATACATCGTTTTCAATACCGCGTATTCGTGTAAATTTATTCTTTACGTTATATTCTGTTCGGTCGTATGTGTTCGGCTTAAAATGAAATAATTATGCTCGTGTTCTGCGGTATTCAACATTATGGAGTTGCGTACACCTCTGTATACGTAAATCCATCCATACCTTGTTATCAGAATAAGCGTATACGCAGCTACTCGCAGAAAGAAATTTTACTTACTTATTTGTATGAAATTCGCATAATTCGCGATCCGTCTCAATGGTAATAAGGCTGTTGCAGGGTGAGGTCTTTTTACCTGCAGAACAATGAAATATTATTTCTTGGTCGTTATATACATTTTCGTGGCAAATATCATGTGTATATATTTTTTTTTGTACGCATAGGTCTAGTTTTGAGATATTACGTAGCCTACTGGGTACCTTACCTGCTTTACGTTTGATTGAAAAATAACCCTGCAGGCGGTCAAAATTGCGTATGCCATGCCATAAACATGAACAGAAAACAAAACGAAAAGTGTCAGCGGACGTTTTTATTTGCTTAATTCGTACAAACTATCTACATTGTATCGAACATTATTAACATGCACAAATAATACCTACATTTGGTTGTAAAAAATATCCAAGTTATGGTAGAAATTTTAACACGTATACGAGTTATATTTAAGTATACTTATATGTGTGGGCATTTTTCGCGTATTTTTAATTTTTTCGAGAAGTTTTGCTATAAAAGTAACACACAATTCGTGGCAGGAAATATTAAAGCGTAAATATCGCTCATGAAACCAACAGAAAAAGCCCCAAGTTGGTATGCGTGCTGCTGTAACATGTAGTTAAAAGCAACATTCCAGTTAGTCGTATATGGGCACATGTTGATAACTTAATTTGAAGGGATGTTAGGGATAAGTTGAAATATCAAATAATGTAATCGACGATTACAACATTTGATAAGGTCGCGTGGCCGACCATTTGTTCCGAAAATGTAGCAGCGTATATCAAAACCGTTTTATCCTGCATCTCCTGAATAATTCGCAAATAAATGTTCACCCTTTCACGAACGTTTTTTTTTCCTCGTTGAAAGAATAATTTACAAATTTAATTCTGATTTTATTATCGCAGATTCGAAAAAAAAACTAATGGTAAATGGAATATATATTCGATTGTTTGAATTCGATGGTATAGATCGTCGTTTGTTATTGTAATGATGTGGTGATGTGGGTATAACGATGCCTAGTTTTACCGGTAAACGTGAGGTAAATCGAAAACTATTTGAAATTTTTTACGCAATGGCTTAAACCATGAGCATGTTTTAAATTGCTACCTTAAAATGCAGCGAAATCTGGAAAGTATATAAACTCGATACATATTTTAAAGCTGTACGAAATTTTGCACGTGATGTGGTGTGACACGAGAATCTTAAACCCCTTGCTTGTTTCTCCTATCAAAGCATTCCTTTGAAAACTTTAGTATACTCGTCGGATTTTATCGTTTTGAATTGATTAGGAGCTGTACCGATAGTCACTTTTTAAAAAAAATTAGCCTCTCAGAACTCCCTCTTCCAAATTTGGGCATAACTGAATTTTCAGCCGAGGTAAATCACTCTCCAGCATATCAAATTCAATCTCAACCTAAGCCTACTTTTAAAATTCGATCGATTTTGATTTGTATCGAGCTGAGCAAATGATTTTGAGTTACCGGGAAGGGAAAAAAATAAAGATAAATAAATAAAAATTAAAAGAATAAAAATAAAGTAATTTACCAGTAATTGATAAGTAAGAGGAATTTTTTTTGCATCTTTGTCAACTACGTTGCATGTAATGATCGAAAAGTCTCGAAAAAATTATATACTATACTGTAATGTACATCTCATCCATCCCCTCCACCTAAATCACTCGCCTCTGGAAAAAATTCCAAATAACCTAAGGCTACTTGCCAGTAGCTGATAACTGCTTTCCCTCCCCTCTAACCGAACCCAGGCATGTGAACATTTTTTTGTAGATTCTCTCATATGTGTCCATCATTTTGGCATAGAAAACATTACAGTAACTATTTTTCAAAAATTTTGGAAAAAATTAATTTCAAACTCGAACGCTCAGCAAAAATGTTCAGGTTTTTAACGAAAAATGGAAATTTCGGTCTTCTGTTCAGTAAAGTGAATGTAAACAAATTATTAATTCATAGTTGGGCTTAACCATGCCGATGTTCTATTCTAAATTGAATGGGCTATCTGAAATACCATCGATGTTTTTGATCGATCTCATGATTGTCTCGCAAATCAACTCCAAAGACAAAATTATCAACTACTGACAAGTTATCAACTATTAAAAAATTGTCTGGAATAAAAATTAAATTAAATATCTGACATGGTTAAAAATGGTCGTAATGGTTTTCTAGGGCCATAAAACGGTTTTTCTGATACTCCCCCTTCATTCACCATCGGTCGATAGACCATAGTAGCCTGGTTTTCATTGACAATATTACATAGAAAATCAGGCTAAAAAGCATCGTAATACGTTGCCTTTTGAACCTAATTTTTATGAAGTAAAGGAGATACGTGAATTGTCTAATTCATGAAATGAAAAAAAGAGCGTTCTGCAATATTTTTTCTTGAACAGTAGTAGGAGTGCCGGTGGATATTCTGGTCAATAGCTGAAATCCCCGAAAAACACAGTTAGAGCCCTCCTTATTAAATCTACTTGCGTACGGAACTTCAACTTCGTAACACAATTTAAAGGGGAAATATGGGTATCACAAACTCGAAAAATGGGAAAATGTTCTGCGAGAGGGGGGAGGAAGAGTTGGATGCTTATTTTTGGAAATGTGACACGAAACAATTGTTAATTCTCTATCGATTGGTAAAACGAAAATTTTTTGCAAATTTGAGGATAAGTGAAATTTGAACCAACGTCATGCCCACTCAAAAATATCTAAGCTAGTTGTTCAAATTTTACCGATTTTGGCCAGTATCAAACTAAGTAGATGATTTTTATTATTGGCAAAAAAATAAATAAATAAATAAACTGAATGAATATTTAATATGGCCAAAAATGGTGTCAATGGTCTTCTTGAACCCCAAAACGGATTCTGTTGATGCTCGCCCTCCTACCATCCGTTGTAGGTTGATGGTTCGTGATAGCCGGGTTTTTGTTGACAATATGAGATTTTTGAAATTTTCATCCCCTCTATCCCTTCTTCATTGGACTGTTCTAAACTTAAGTCCGACCTGATCTTTACTCTTCAGTGCGTGACCAAATCAAAAAGTAAATGAATAGATGCATTGTGCATGTTCATTTTCTGTGAGTATAATATATTGTACCTATATACCAAAAAATTGCTGTTTAGAACATGAAACGGAATTCTTTTTGTGCATTAAATCGATGCATTTGGAGCTGTACGGAGGCAATTGAACTATTTCTATTCAGAAATTCTTGGATTTTATCTTATAAAAAATTCTTTTTGGTATTCATAATGTTTTTATACGAATGCTTTACCATACTGAAAGATACAAAGAAAGGACAAAATTAAAATGGTCCACGTAAAAACGTGCGAAATGACTTAATTAATCTGATAAATCTTATCTTAATTAGAGTGATTACAATTTTTTGAAAAATCATCATCTTGTAAAAATGAGATTCAATATCAATTGAGTTTTGTCATTTCTTTAAAAGGAATAACCACCCGCTGCATAAAATTTTTCTTCGTATAAGTTGGTATCAAATTTGAGTAATAATTTTAAAAAAAAAAAGAAAAGAAAAAAAACATTGACTATTCCAATTGATAATGATGAACCACTAAGAAATTAAGTTGGATAAGTATAAGTATACAACTGTACATATATCAAACGTTAGTCGAGTAGGTTGCATTACATTGCTTTGAAACGGAGGTTTTTTCTTTAATAATTCGTTTACGTAAGTATTTTACGTTCGTTAAGTATATAAACGCTTCGACAAGATTTCTTGTATGAGACTTATTACTAAATCGGTTAAACTTCTTATGTAAACTACGAAGACAAGGCACGTTGTAAGTAAATTCGTCGGTTTTATGTGAAATAACTTCATTAAAAGGGGTTTTGTAAACGCTTTTGCGAGGTGGAGTAAAGGGTCGAGTTTTAAATCAAAAGGGTGTTAGACACGATGTTAATTATTAACCTAACAAGATGAAAACGCTCGCTCTTAGCGGGTCTCGTTATTTAGTCTTAAAGCTTTCGCACCTTTCTTTGTCATAAGTTTTGTCTTGAACACGTACACGTATTTACCGAAAGTTATCCACTTTAAGAATTTATTTTGATATGTTAAATATGTTTAAAGTAGGTACAACTTTCATGCATTTTGTCATTTAGTCACGCGCCAGTTGAACGTTGAAATAAATTAACCAGAAAATCTTTGTTGTTAGTGTTTTCTGAAGATATAAATGATGGAATAATTAACGATATTGGCGTTTATTTTACCAACTATCGTTTAACTGCAGTCTTAAGTAGGTGTATAGGTATATACGCGTCGTACGTCTACGTATACCTAGTTACCTACCTACCTACCTACCTACTATATTCGTGAATTTATGAAGCGAATGAAAAAGTTCACGATTCAACGCTTCTGGTACTTCGTATTTCACTTACAAGTGTCGAATAGGTAAATGTTATTACAAACATTAAGTACCAATATTAATAAATTACTTGATTCGTTGCACATATACATACATACATTGTACTTACAGCGAGAACACGATATAAGCCTGTATGTACCGGGTGTTCTACATTAACCTTGTCGTCCTTATACCAAAGATAAGACAACTCATGAGACGTACATGTATTATGGTTAATATGACCCAAAAATCGAAGGGGCTGGGATATGTAATTTTCACCAAAACCTGCCGTTCAGTTTGAAAATTCACTAAAAAAAAATTAATAATGATAAAAATTTGCTGTTTGATCTGGAACATAGAGTATACTCTCAGCATCGCTTTGCGATGCTTTTTTTCTAATCAGCATTGAGAGTACGAAGGGTTCAAAAGGGACTAGAAAGTCAAAAACCCCCCAAAAGACACATCCAGGGTCCTTACTGACTGTACATACCTAATTTCAACATCCTAGCTCAATTTGGAGAGGAGTTATGCGGGGAACAAACTCAAAAAATGAGAAAAATGAGAAAAACCGAGCAAAAACAGCTGTAATGTTGGAATCCTCGAAAGGCGCATCTAAGGCCCATACTAAATGTACATATCAAATTTCAACTTCTTAGCTCAATTTGGTGGGAAGATAGGGGAAGAACAGCCCATCTTCAAGGTCAAAAAGGGGAGAACCCCTCATGTCTCCTCTTCTAATTGACTAAGGAGGTTGATTTTTGGGTACGTTGTAAAACTTTGGATTCTCTATCGATTGACTCGAAAAAAAAAAAACAATTTTTGCATCTTCGGCCCTTTAGCACCACCTCTCCCAAATTAGGGCGTAACCCAAGATCATTCCCACTCATATATATCTAATCTGCCGCCGATCTGAACCGAATGACAGAATTGAAGCGATTTTGGTTGGTGTTACACTCCAAAAATTCTATAATTTTTTTGTTTCCAACTAAGAACGCGATTTCTGAGAAAACTGTAAACGACCAAATGGGCCTTTTGTTAGCAGAAAGCCACATAGTTTTTTTCTCCATTGGGAATCAACTTTCAATGTTTCTCTTTCACATTTACCTTTAAAATAAAATTTTTTTTCTATTTTTGTCCAAAAATGACTAAATATTCTTTTCTCCATATAAATGCAACCCTTTGGGTTACCACCCCAACCACTGAATTGAACATATTTTCCCGTTCATTTTAAAATTTTTTAATGACGTGCTCGTAATAGCTTTTTCAAAAGTTATTCGTAAAAAACTAAAAAAGTTACAATTTTTTAGTGGTCGTGTTATATTTATTTTGTCATATTTTACGAACCATCTCGAGAGTATACTCTATAGATTTTAGAGCAAATGTTGAATTTTTAAAGTAAGCGGCTGGTTTGCGTGAAAATGCCATATCTCAGCCCCTTCGATTTTTTGGGTATGCTAATCATTAGACATGTAAGTCTCATAAGTTGAGTTGTCACTGGTATAAGGATGGCCAGATTAATGCGGAACACCCGGTACATCTATGTTCCAGAAGTGTAAAATACCTACCTTTATGTACTCTATATACGCGAGGGAGGGGGGGGGTTCCTCTACATAGCTTGGCTAAATTAAGTTTGAATGCGTCATCTTAAATTGATAATTCCTGATATTTTTCACTTTTCGGAGATTTGAAATTCATGAACTAATCTTCTCAGAACAGGTTAGATAATTGAATTTTTCTTTTTACAGAAACAATTGGTAAACTTTCTGTCTGAAATTCGAAGATGTTCGTACGGATTCTTACGATCATCACTAAGCCCACAATTGGTATTCTGTATAATATGCTTTGATTTAACAACCAAAGAATAAAAAAGTAAGCTATATATTAACGAGCATTATGCCGTTTCCCTTACCAGCAGTTTATTTTCGTAAAAACATCTCGTGCTTCCTCTTGGAATTTAGCGTACGTTCAAACTCTTGAAACTCTTGAAACTCTTATGAAAAGTGGCTACTTGTAACAGAATCAAAATAATTATTAGCGCAAGCCTAAACGTTACTGTTTATTGTATCGTTTCGAGGTGTACGCCGCTTTCAAGTGAGCAACTTGAGCGTATAGGAATAGGCCTTTTTCTCCACCCTTATTAACAAAAATATAATACAATAAGTATGTACAGTTATTGATGTAGATGCATTGTATGTACGCCGTAAATTTAACTTTACACGAAGTATATAGTTTCATTTTAACGTAGGTAAGTAAGTATATCAAATGAAGAATTTATTCGTTTTAAATTGTCCCCTGTGCCGCAACAAGTGCCGCGTCAAAAGTAAGTATAGATATTTATACCTATTTTCAAGGTTCTTGCAAGTCTATAAAAATAAATACCCGTAATGACGAGTTAGCGCGCTAAATTAAATAAGTTATTACGCGTTATTTACGCCAAGTCGCATATTTCCAATAAATAAAATTGCGATACACGTACATTGTAGTATTTGTACATTATATGTACGTAGTTCTGGTTGTGTACCATGTACGGCGTATACATACGTAATACGAGTACGTACATATATCTGAAACGTAATAAGATTTTTCTATCGTATAAGAATAGCATATTGTAACGTTGAAAGTTTTTTTGTAATCGTTTAAAGTCTGAAAACTTCGAATGATTGGTGTTGCGTGAATTTAACCGAGGTAGCCAATAAACTGTGCGATCGGTTGTAAAAAGATTTGTAAAAACCGTGGTAGCATTACGAATAGGATTGAAACGCGGCAAAAATGTACATTGTTCTTTTATGAAGAATTTTTAATCTTCTTCGATTATTTACAGCGCACTACACTTTTGTGAACTTGCCATTAATAAAAAGAATGATAAAATGGATTTCAAATGATCAGGTTGTTGTATTTTGATTAAGATTGTATACAGGGTTGTTGGAAATTTGTAGCGATGGTCTTGTACAGCTTCCGTAAGAATCGTAATTCATATTTTTTATGGTTCGATTTCTAGCCTTCTTTCCACGCATCGCATGCATGGTTTGGCAATACGTTGATCTCATAGACGTTCATTTTATCTCCAGTGCACGGAACCAAAGCAGATATTGGTTATGGTTATGGTTACTCTTTTGTTCCGATTTTAGTCGTGGTTTTGATGTTCAAGTAGGCTCTAGTTATGGTTTTGGTTATTAAAAATAATATTTCAACTTTCGAAGCTTCTGAAAATTTCTGAAACTTTATTAACTTGAAATTTTACCATAAGTAGGTATAATTCTAGTCATTTTATATTAAGAGAGGACTACAGGATGGTATTTTTTCGCATATTTCTTATAGAATCTTAAAACCAATGTGAAGGAACAGAGTGGTTCAGCCATGCAGATGTTGGAATACTCAGCCTTCAGAATCCCCTCCTCTTCTTAAGCCAAAAAACTTGTAAGTTCTTTTCTCCATAAAACTCCTAAAAATGCTTATTTCAACCGTTAAAAATTCCATATTTTCCAAAAAATTTACCTTCGCTTTGCTCATTTATTTTTTTGAATTCAGGATCCAAAAAATAGTGCTTTCTGTACCAGAAACACTTCATTAAAAAAAATAATAATGAATTTAACTAAGACTTAATCAAACCACACAGAAGAAGATTTGCATAAATAAACCCCCTCCTTTGAGCAATTTCTGGCTATGCTACTTTGAGCAAATAACAAGAGAATGTATCTATATAGTATTTTGGAGTTGTTATGGTGAAATTAAGGTTGGGAAATCTGAAGAAAACTGGAAATTTTAGTTTTATGATGGAATATATTCAGTCCCTTGTTAACGTGGAATGACAATAGATCAATTTTAGGCGAAAACTACACCAAAAAAAGAAAAAAAAACAAAATCAAATCAAAATGTTAAATTTGATTTGGTTTTGTTTTGGTGTAAGAAAATTTTGGTTATGATTTTGGTTTGGTATTAGTTTTGGTTAATTAGCAATTTTTCTCGATTTTTCTTATTCTGGTCTTGGTTTACGGATTGGTCGCATGCATTAGTTATCTCCTGCTCCAAGGGTAAAGGAATTACGATCTAGAGTTCCGCTTGTTTTTCCCTGTGAAGGCGTTCTTCACTAATTCTGGTTCGACGGTCATTGGTCCGAAGTTATTATTGCCCTAGATATAAATTTAAAAGAATCTACGTCATATCTATATCTGAGATCTTGACCAATCAGAATTGAGAACAGGTTGAATAGGAACTAGTGAACAGCGCTCCTAACGGTGAAATCTTGAGTAACTCTGGACAACAAATTTCCGTAATCCCCTTTCCTCTGTACCCGCTGATTTCCATCTCGCTGTTTCAGTGTCTGTAGTTTGCATCAAAGTTGGTTAAACCCACTGGGACTCTGAGAAAATCCCGGTGGACAGGCGTAGTCTGGTGACCGCTGAGCCGCTCGAGAGATAAGACGTGTTTTTATCCCTTTGAAATGCCCAGATTTAGTAATTAAAATAGTAAACATGCTCGTCAAATTTTCAAAATTTTCGCTCTTACTTTGCTCAGACAGCATTATTTCCTCTTAGCCCGACTACTAGAGTTAGATTTGTGGCCGCACAGTTGAAATTATGCTGGCGCGCATTTATCTACTT
Organism: Ferrisia virgata; assembly: GCA_900060175.1. Classification (NCBI taxonomy): domain Eukaryota; kingdom Metazoa; phylum Arthropoda; class Insecta; order Hemiptera; family Pseudococcidae; genus Ferrisia; species Ferrisia virgata. The sequence goes on from FIZR01017623.1 coordinate 147,309, forward strand.
TCCAACATATTTCAACATTGTGAAAACTTCGAATGGGTTAAAAGCGGCTAAAAATGGAAAATCTGTAGAAAATTTTTTTTCTGGAAGGTGGTCGGTTACAAAATTTTTTAGATGAATGCATACAGTAGAGGAAAATCTATTTTTAAGTAATGGAAAAATGAAAAAAAAGAAGAATATATTGAGGAATCCCAATTAATTCACCTATTATTAGTGAAAAGTAGGCAACTTGATATTTTGGTCCAAAAAATGAATACAGGTCGTGAAGAATAAAAATATTACACAAGCATAAATTTTAAAGTAAAATTTTAGAAATTAAAAAAAATTATTTTTGGGAGATGAAAAATATGTAACATTTATACATTGATAAATCGGATTCCTGCTTTGTGACCATTTACTCAGAAATTACTTGATCTACGAAGTTCATTTTTTTACAGTTTTATTCAGAACTACAACAATCTTATTTTGATGTGAGGTTTTAGGGAAATTTCAACTTTATCCCAAAAATTCAATCAATTCACTGAAAGTTACTACAACACTACATGAAGTAGGTAAATGTGAAACCACAAAAAATTAAGATTGCCTCAAATCTTTCTGTCAAATCACAATAGAAAATTCACCTGAACAATATAAAATAAAAAAGAAGGAAATTAGTTGTGTAGTTTTAGAAAAAATGGGCCTGAAGCAGAAAAAATTCCTTTATTCGTGCCTAAATGTTATATTTTTTCATCCCCCCAAAATTTTTTTTTTATTTCTAATATTTTACCTTAAGATTTATGTATGGGTAATATTTTTTCTCTTCATGACTTGTTTGAATTTTTTGGACCAATGTATGAAGTTGGCTAGTTTTCACTAATACGTAGGTGAATTGAGTGGGAGTCCTCAATTTTTTTCGAATTTCTTTTTCATTTTTCCATCACTTAAAAACAGATTTTCCCCTACTACATGCATTCAACTAAAAATTTTTGCAACCCATTTCTACCCTCTCCTCCCCTTTAAAAATCACTATTAATTTTTTTCTTCAAAATCGATTTTCTTTGTGATCTTACGATTGTACCAAAAAAAAAAAAAATGATAAGAATAAGAATAAAATTTATAGAGAATGTGAACAGCGCCCCTACAGGGAAAAACAATCGGTACTCTTAACTGGAGCAGGAGATTTCCATCTTGGTGTATCAATGTCTCTATCTATATTCGACGTAATCCTCAGAAATGCTGACGAGACATGTATCCAGAAGGAAAAATGTTTTAATGGGATAAAAATGTTGAAAAATACGCTACATTCTTTTGTTATCTTTATACGTAGAAAAATTTTTAAATATGTATTTAAATTAGTAAACATTTTTTTTTCGTAAAATTCTCGCTTTCGCTTCGTTCGATTAGTTTTTTTTTTGTCTTTTTTCAAGGAATGCCTTATTCACTCATCACTTTACAAGATTGAAAAAAAATATAAATAAAACTACACCCGTTAAAGGAAAAATCGAACGTACAATTGAACAAATTTTTTTGACAAAATGATGATTTTTTTCATGTTACAGTATGATTGGTAAAACCACTAAACCATAACTCAAATAGATGGAAGTATTGATTCAATTTCATATCGGCAGCGTTTAGCGTCACCTTGTTGAATTTGTACCGTATTATCTACGACTGTTATTGAAAAATTTGAAGTAAAAAAAGGACGCAGTATTCCGATTAGCAGATCAGACTGCGGGATTAAAGTTTTAAAAAAGTTATGGTAGACGAACATTGATAATACCGTTGCGATATATTAAGGGTTTAACAAATACGAAAAGATTGATTTTTGTTCGGGTGAAAGTAATTCGTTGGTTTTTTAATAGACATTTATGGCTTTTCGCGGTTATTATGTACCTATTTTTACGATGGTATGTGTACTTTTACTTGTGGAAGTGTTTTCCATCAATCGTATAAAGATGAACACGAAGTCGTAAAATTGATACGTACGTTGATATGCGAAGAGAAATACATACGCGTATATACCTATTACGTATTGGTTAACGAAATTTGGCGCGTTATTTTGTCGTGTATTATTAATTTAACTCGACAATGAAAGTGCACAGCTCATCAAATCTATCAACTGGAGTAGAAACATTTTTGGCGTAATAAAATGTAGATTCGGTTATAACGGATTTGAGGGTTGTTTCCGGTATCCTATTCCGGTCTGTGGGTTACCGACTTACATTCAAAGTCAAAACATAAATGTTCGCGCACTCGCCAAAAAAAAAAAAAATAATAAAAAAAAAATAAATCAAGTTATAGAATGGGGAATACTATAAAAATATATGACTTTTGATGGACGCAAATGAATGTAATTATTGTCTCTAGGAGGCAGTAACGCCGCATGTGTTCCATATACCGCGAATCGTCTAATGATGAGCACCTAATCAGGTGAAAATTCGGCTCCTCCTTTTACGGCTCCCCGTCGCTTTTGTTCTTTAATAGAGACGCATCTATTAGGCGAGGATGAGCGATCATCAATCGAGCAAATCTTAAAATCTATTTTATACCGCGCATACGTATTAATAAGTCTAGAATTTTACGCAATGTACTACTGTACACGAATGACTTGTCGAATAAAATGATCATATTGTACATTACTCGGCCACATGGTGCGCTTTGCCATAGCCAGCCCCGTGTTAATATCTACATTACGAGTATACTGCTATATACTACCTAGCATCTACATAATATATAGGCCTAGTAGGTAATTCTGTCGCAAAAAAATTCAACATATTAACCGGCTATGGGCTATGGGCTATATACCTTAAACAGGATTAGTTGTTTTGACGTTGTATTATCCGCGTCGAACGGCTTAATTTGCCAAGTTCAAATTTCATAGCTAACGAACGGCTTGATTACGGAGTTAACAATACGTATAATACCCATGGTCGGCGATTTTCTTATGTACGTGTATAATAAATGTACCTATATCGTATAGGTACGTCTGGCCTGTAGCAGCGATACCCCGCACTGCTGCCGCCATCGTCCCATATGCTGGCCTAGCTGTAGACACCGTTGTTGTTTTTATTGCCTTTGTCATTTGCGCTAATCATACATGAAATGTTTGTTTTCTCATTTACTGCTTCTAATCTTACGCGTTTTTTAAATACTTATTCGAGTGATTAAAAGGGTTACGATGTTTAAACGGTATTTTCAATAAAACAATTGGAGAATTTTTTTTTCATCCATAATTTGTATTATGTTTGTTTGCTGTTTTGATAATTTTCTTTCTGCGAATTACGATCAATGTTTTTATATCTTCTTTAAAACGCCTTGTACGAGTTGAGAACTCGAAAGCTGTAGCAAACGAAGTGCAAGAATTTATCGTGGGGTCTCAAAATTAAAATTTTTGAAGGAATTAAAATATGATTTTTAAGCGTATTCGCGATTTTTTATCTCATCAGTGACGGATGGATCAATAAAAAAATGTAATTTGGAAGAGGTTTTCAGCCAATTTTTTTTTTCACAAGTTTTCCATAATTTCTTTCAAACTTTGCCATGAAAGTGAACATACCCGGAGGAAGTGTTGTGGAATATTTTTCAGATTTTCTGGACCATAAATATGACTTTTAAAACTCTGCGAAAGCTTGTAAAGTCTTTTGCTTGAGCTAACTGCTCGAAAAAATTTTGTCGTGTTAGTAGAAGTGTTTCATACTTCGCAGAATTTTTTCAAATTTCTTGATATTTTAAAGTAGTGGCCCCTAAGGCAAGCCGAATTTTTTTTTTTTTTTTTGCAAACCTGTTAACGACGGGGGTCTCAACCTTACAATGATGTAGTAAAAATTTCAGATTTTTAGCTTCATTTTTTCAACTTAAAAAACTGACTCAAAGTTCAAAAATTGAAAAAAAAAATGTTTGAAAATTTTTTCCAGAACGGGAAATATTTATGCTCAAAATTATCATTGAAAGCAAATTTTCACCATTTTCCGGGGTTTTCGCGAGTTTTTTCACAATTTTCTGAAAAACATGACATCGACTTTAGAAACAATTAAATGGAATATTTCAATCTTATTTCTCATAAGGGCAATTATTCAGAGATACTCAAATATGTTCATTTTTCACGTCTTTCAAAAGAAATTTTTTAAAAATCAAAAAGATACATTTCTAAAAAAAAGTTTTATCAAAGAGAACATATTTCATCTGGTTTAGATTCTTGGAAGCAATTTTTAATTTTTTTTTCTTTTTTTCTGAATCATTCAGATATACAATACTTTTGAACGTTGGTATTGTATTGAGAACCTCTGAAAAGAGTATCAGCCATGAAAACCGACTTTATGAACGATGATAAGTGTACTTTGCTCGTTCCAGTTTGAATTTAGTGAGAACAATTTTGATGATAGAAGAAAAACGAAAAACTCGTTCTTTAAGTATCCGTAAAAATAATTTATAGTACTTGGGTAATAAAATTGAAATATTGCGTGTAATCATCTGAAATTGATGTCCTACATCCATTTCAGAGAGGTTTTTTTTTAAAAAAAGTTCCTTCATAGTTTTTCAGAAAATTATAAAAAAATGTAAAATGTAACATTTTCTAAGAATCCCTAAAAAAAATTAAAATGGTTAAAATTTCCAACGATGATAATTTAGGTATACATTTGTTCAATAATTCCAATTTTGAAATAAATTTAGAAAAAAAGCAAATTTTTTCAAATTAATGAATTTTGAGTCAGTTTAGCGAGTTGAAAAAATTTGAGTAAAAAAGCTGAAATTTTTACCTCATTATTTTGAGATTGTTTCGCAACTATTGTGACCTTGGTATTAACAGATTTCCAAAAAAGCTGTTTAAGTGTACCCCTGAAAAATCGAATACGGTTGTAAAATTGAAATATTATGTTCATTTATTTATATTGATGTTGAATTAACGCCCCAAAAAATTTTTCTATGCATGATGAATATCTAGTAAATGTTAGAAAAATTTTTGAAATCAATTGAATTTTAAAAAAATGTTCAGAACATGAAAATTGATGAAAATATAGAAATTTTAACAACATTTAGAAGCGCTTCTGCTAAAAATCTTGATTTTTTTTTGTAGAACCTACAAAATTGAAGCTAAAACTTCGAGAAAAGCACCTTTTTTCCTTTGAAAATCCATTTTTTTTCCAAAATATCGCTTTCGCTTCGCTCGGGTATTTATGCATTTCAAACCAGAGTTTAACTTCGAACCACCTCCTCCCCTCACAACAAAAATATTTTTAAATAGCTCAAATGTAAATATTCATTCCATTTTTTTTTTTGTTTACCATTCTGTGGGCTGAATCCTCCCTTCCAAACCAAATAACCAAACTTCACCAAGGCCTATTTAATTGATATCTGATTTTAGGAAGGAAGGAATGCTAAAAAATTCTTTCCAGGTTTTTCCAAAATTCGTGAAAAAAAATTAAAAAAAGGCTCCGAAAGGGGAGATTGTAGTAAAAATTAGGTTATCTATGACCCATTTTGAGTAAAAATATGTAGAACGATCACTTTTCAAAAAAAAAAATTTCAACAAGAATTTGTTTCTAAATTAAATTTTTTTTGAAATTTTTTGAAAGTTCAACTATATTTTCAATTTGAAGAAATAAAATTGGAGAAGAGGGAGCTGAAATTTTCTTGAAGTATATTACAGTTTTTTAGATCGGAAATGGAGAAGGGCATTAATTTAATTATTCGGAAAGGCTAGGTTTTTTTTTTTGTTAATTTTTTCATTGCAGTCTTGTCTTTCATTTCTGTTTCAAATTTATACAAATAAATTTCGTAAATTGAAATATTCCATTTTCAATAATTAGTCGAAATATAATTTTTTAAGCCCTTGACAAAATATACCTATGTTATGAAGTAAAAGTATAATATCGAAAATGTTGAAAATGAAAGTAGTACTATGCGAAGTCAAGTGCTTTATTTTTTGTTGCTTGTTATTTCAGCTCAGTCGAGAGGGTGGCTCCCCTTTTCCAGGTTGAAGCATTCTAATTCTATCCGTGTTGATACCTGCGCATAGTTTTTCACAAGATATAGGTACCTAGACTACCTATTAAAATAAGAACATCGTATTATTGTAAAATATAATGCTACAGCTTATAGATTGCGTGTAGAGAGTAAAACTCAAAATTATTGTGGTAAAAAAATTTTAAATCCATTATTCATTCTGTGTTTTTGTCTACTACGGTCGTAGACCAATTACAAAATTTTCAAGTTTTTCAAGGTTGGTGTAATTGCAAGTTTTCTCATTAGTTTTGCACGTCTACTTACCTACGTACGTAATACATGTCACGTACCAAATAACCGAAATACTTGATAATGAACAGAATGGGAAGTCCACACGCCGTATTCGCGTATAAAGTCTAGGCCTATTGGATAAAAAAAAATTGTAATCATCTAATGCATACGTCGTCGTCGCAAAGACACGTAAAAAAACATCAATTTCACGTACAGTTTTAATTTGAAGTAGAAAAATGCTAATGAAAATGCACCCCGAAGTTCAAATCTCATATTCGACGCTTTAGGTATACTCTAATCATTCAGCATATTTTTAACGAAGATTTTTTTTTTTTCATTAGAAGATAGTACAAAGGCATGAATTGGGAAGAATAAGAGAGAGCGAGCGATAGAGTAGAAAAGCAAGAAAATAAAAGGACGAACAAAACAATAACATGAAGAAGTCAATTGGGAGCAGTTCGCTGTTGCAAAAGCGAAGAAAAATAGAGTGATGGAATACAATAAAACAGCAAGATATTTTTGCGGCCTACTGGTTGGGGGTAAAAATCAGGAAAGTACCGTCCCGGCGCAATTTGTTCACAGCAGCGGGCAATATTTCTTTGCGATCACCTTATAGATTCCTAGATTCAGTTACAATAATTACAGACTGCGCCAGTTCTCACGACAACAAATACTTAAAACGTCTTTGTATTGAGTACGCCCCTAGCTTAACGGTACCATTGTTTACCAGCAATTACAACTATGTTTGCGTGCTGGTCTTAGCCCTCAAAAATCATTGATATTCCTTCAAATCCGATCGCGACGACGGACGACGTCGTTTATCGATTTTTCATCGATCGAGATCGTGTTGTTTTCAACGATTTGTTGGTATTGAGCGGTATTATACTTGGAATTTCGATAGTTTACTACATAGGTACTTGTAAGTAATGTACATAGAGGTATGAGTGGGCCTACATACGACATTGAAAAAATATTAGCATGTTTGTCGTTGTTACGGGTTAGAAAAATATTAATGTTTATAGTTTGCCATATTTACTGTTTTTCCTTCAGTTCAGTAAAAAAAATCAAAAAACTTGAAAAGCAAAAATTTTGCAAAAAATTTATTACAAAATTTTGCTCAAGTCCAACTTTAATTAATTTAATTGCTAAAGAAAATTTTAATCTATTGGTTCATAGGAGAAGGTAAAAATTATAATCTATTAATCTAAATTTCCCGAAGCAAAATTTGTGTAAATCTATGTCATAATTTAAAGTTTATTTAGATCAACTTTATCATTAATCTTTTACCATTTGCCTGTTCTCTTGTTTCTGATGTACTTTTATTTTTTGTAATTTAATAAATTTAGTACTGACCACAGAATAAAAATTGTGATATATGTATATATATATTTTTTTATATCTTTTAACGTGCCATGTACAGGAGCTTAGCCTAGAGGCACGGTCGAAAGGA
>FIZR01017637.1:0-23560 GCA_900060175.1 Ferrisia virgata
AGTACTATAAATGAGAATTTTTTGAAAATTTTCGGTTCACATTTTCCCAATTTTTTTATCATGTTGAAATCTTCGAAGTAAAAATGAAACAAAAAATGAGGGGAGGGAGGGAGGGGAATTTATGAAAGGAAATTTTTTTATTATCTTTCTCAAGTGGTCATCTATTACATGTATTTTCTGGAAAAATAGTGAAAAATGTGGTTTTTTTTTGATTTTTTTTGAGCATGTTGCACTCAATTTCTATACCTCAAAAAATATATGTAATAGATGACTACCTAACAAAGTTATTAAACAAATTTCTAGCCATAAGTCCCCCCCCCCCATTGGGAAAATGTCAACTGAAAATTTTTAAAAGATTCTAATTTTTTGGGGATGTTTTCATATCATAAGTAACAATTTGGCTCAAGTTTGATCGATTTTGGTTCGGGGGCCGTTTCTGACCCTTATTATGAATGGCTCCTTGAAATCCCTCAGTACGAATATTCACTAGCTTCCTGCATACGATGTTCGAATAATCCTCTTCCGCCTTTAACCACCAAAATAAGGAAAAAAAATTAAAACAATTGAGGTTCAACTCATCTCGAAGCGAGCAGCTAAAATTGAGCCTTATAAAGAAAATCCGTTAAATTTATGACCAAAATGATGGAGCTAATCTTTCACACGAAAATAACCGAGAGACCTAAGGTCGTATTGGAGTCTTTCAGACATAGAATGAGCTCTATACAAATACAATGGAGCAAGTTCCCAGGTATTGTGAAATATTTAATTTTTGAAGCCCCTAATCGTATATAAAATAATATTGATATATTGTTATTATAGGAAAGTAAGTTGGTTGTAAACTTGTTGAAATGTATCCTCCTTTCATGATTTAAATTTGTACTCACCACGTGATTTAAAATTTCCCCGATGTAGCACTCGATACAGAATAAACAAAACGTAATCATACTTATGCTGACAATTTTCAATTGATACATGTAGTCTCCGGACCCCTACGCATAGGTTCGAAAATTAAGTAAGGTTGATGATATTTTGCCCTTCGTTTGCGTAGTCTTTTATGCATTCATCTTACCATTACAAATATCGTTATCAATATCACGATACAACTAAATACAGCAGCTGTGCTGGTATCGACGATACAAGTACAACAGTCAATCATATTGTACACAAACCTAAAAATAAAAGATGGCTTCAATAAAGTATACACACACACACACACACACATCAAAATAGTTACGATTATTATGTTACTAATTGGAAATGTAGGTACACAGGAGACCGCGATCAACAATATCATTCGTACGAAATTTTACTTACAATGAAATCAACTTTCTCAAATGCGAAGGGACTGATTCAGTATTCTCACCATCGGCTATCGAATACTTCATCATGGTACTTATATGGATAGATACCTACTAAGGACTCGAGTCCACCTATCAACCAACCTATTAACAAACTGATGATACTTAATGACGCTGCGCAGCTCTTCGACAAGTTTTTCATTAATTTCGTACCGAATTCGACAGTACAACTCGCCATCGTACCGCTGCCTAAAATCGAGTTCGTCAAACGCGCGCATCATCTCATCCATCTTGCGTATCTTTCGGATCAGAATATCACAATGCACTTGCAGCACGACGACACAATAGAGCAAGAAAAATATCATGCATCCGACCACCGAGCACACCACAGATCCGGAACAAAGCTGCAGTACAATGGTAGCGATGTATTTCGGTACAGTATCGATTCGCCACGGATAGAACGACAAATAGATCAGAGTCGAAGGTGATCCCAGATCGACGTCCGTCAGCCAGGCATTCATAATGGGATAGACGATGACTCCTACGCAACTGAACGTGATAACCAAGCCGACCACCGTCGCTAGTCGTTTCAATCTGGAATCGGTTTCGTCGAAAAATTCATCGCCTCCGTATTCGTACGACTGGATCGTGTTACGATGAAATTCTTCGAACAGGTGCTCGCCTCGACGAGCCTTCACCAGGAACACGGTAGCCACCAGCGTGGCGATCACGTACATCGAGTTGTCCAGCACGTGAAGCAACGAGTCCAGCGTTTCGTAGCATTTTATTTGGCCCGCGAACAAGGTCATAAATACGAACAAGAAAATCAATGTGTATGCGTTTTCGAATCGTTTACGACCGGTTTTCACGAAGATGCCGAACGGCAGGATTATCAGTTTTAGAAATATTATCGTGATTTTCGAACCGACGACAGCGGACGACGATGCAGCTGAAACTGTACCAAATACGTTCATATTTTCACCGTCCATCGTGATACGAATTCAACAATAATAATCTGTTCGACGACTTACCTTCTACGTGTTCCATAGCGAAAAAAGCCAGCTGTCGTGTTACTCGAACGAACTAATTGTTGAAAATAAAAATCCTTTTTATAAACACGCCGACGAATTTTAGCTTAATTATTACTTTGTTGTTTCGTTTATCATTTCCATTTGTGGCGTAAAAACGAGGTGTTGAAATGGAAGGCAGGGGACGTGAACGTTTAATAATTAAAATATTCCGACAGATATTTCCATTAACAAATAAGCAATAATTTCAAAGAAAATTATAAGTTTTTTTTTTTTATTGCAAGTACATATAATTGGATTGGGACGAACCATTTTTAGAATTTTTATCCTCTTCTTTTTTGTAACTCAAAACAATAATCGAAGTCAATTTAGAGATCGCTGAGCGAAAATCCATCTCAAAAATAGTCTTAAAAATCCATTTCTGAATAAAAACATGCACGATTTGAATGGATGATAATTCAGTCCTTCTGCAAGTACACAAGGTACATTTCGAGGCAGCAATTAATAATCTACATGTCAAATTTCAGTCTCTCAGCAAGAGCCTTTCACTCCACCACCCCCCCCCCCCTCAAGGATGTTTAAATTCCTCTGTCCTCGAATTATAGAATACACCATCAGGGATTTATAGATAGTTTTAAAAATAATTTTCGGTCCAAAAAATCACCCGATTTTATTTTGAAGCGTGTTCGAGAGGAAATTTTGAAATTGATACAGATCTATTAATAGAAAAAGATGAAGGTGTATTTTCATATTTATTTGGAAGAGAGGAAGGAAAAGGGAGGAAGAGGGAGGCGAATATAAAAAATACCTGCACGCAAAGTATAAACATCGAAAGAATGTAAGTTCTGATACTTTTTACATTGTTGATATAAATTTAACTCTTATATTTACTATTTCTCATCAAACGTTTTTCCGTCACATCTTCTCAACATTCCTACAAAGTAGGGTTGAGGTCAGCTACTGACAGGTAAAATTATGATGAAATTTCAACTCAAAATCATAAAATCAATCCGAGGTCAAGGTAAATTATTACCTTGTAAACTTTCTTTAATTTTCCTTAACATTTGAACTTGAAATCATGAAATCAATCCAGAGTCAAGGTCAACCGATGATGTCATTTCAACTCAAAATCATAAAATCGATTGAAAGTCAACGTCCACTGTTTTAATGAGTCAACTCCAAACATCTCTAATTTTTCTCAAAATTTCAGCTTAAAATCATAAAATCAATCCGAGGTCAAGGTCAACTATTAACTTGTAAACTTTCTTTAATTTTCCTTAACATTTGAACTTGAAATCATGAAGTCAATCTAGGGTCTAGGTAAACTGTTTATGGTTCAACTTTAAACATCTTTAATTTTCCCCAACATTTCAAATTGAAATCTTAAAATCAATCTAGAGTCAAGGTCAACCGCTGATGTCATTTCAACTCAAAATCATAAAATCGATTGAAAGTCAACGTCCACTGTTTTAATGAGTTAACTCCTAAAATCTCTAATTTTTCTCAAAATTTCATCTTAAAATCATAAAATCAATCTTTCATAAAAATAAGTCCACTGATGTCGGTCTGATGATGACACCACACTGTTGATAGTCCACTAATAACATCTCTAATTTTCCTCGACATTTCGACTTAAAATCACAAAATCAATCCTTCATAAAATAAGTCCACTGATGTAACATCTTTAATTTTCCTCAACGTTTCAACTTAAAATCATCAAATCAATCATTCATGAAATAAGTCCACTGATATCTCCGGGCCATAAATATCGGTCCGTTTATGTCAGCGCAATGATGACGTCACACTGTTGACGATTTTTCCAGAATGTGCTGTTGAACATCTTTCGGTGTTAATTTTTAAATCGCCATAGATCCGAACAGAAGAGGACTGCGTGGAATTTTTTTTATTAAACGTATATTTTTCTACGTACTTCCCACTAGAGGCATCGCTCAATTTTTTTGAGCTCCGAGTCTTTCTCAAAAGTGCAAAAACGCTCAGAAATTGTGTTTTTTGCGTTCATTGCCAAAACCATGTACTTTACTCAAAAACTGATCATGAACAAAGTTGTTCGTCGTAAAATTCTACATCAGAGAATATGATCAAGAACTTGGTTTAAAAAATATCCATGAATATGTTGGCTTTTTGAGAATTTTAAGCACAAACACGTAAGTTTGAACCAAACCATTGAGCCGCATTATCTGGCATAGAATTTTACGACGAACAACTTCGTTCATAATCGATTCATACGTAAAGTACATAGTTTCGGAAATAAATGAAAAAAAAAAACATAATTTTGGAGAGTTTTCCGTACGACCTAAACGCTTAAAAAAAATTGAGCGATTCTTCTAGTACAAATTAGTATGAACATATAAAAATATACAGTTTGAGTATTTAAAAATTTGCTTTGTTTACCTCTTCTTCTCATGTGCTGGAAAATTTAGAAAAAATTTCATGTACGAGTAGGAAGACCCTTGCTTGTTGGCTCAACCATACATAAGCATGAGTTACAAAATTTTGCCCCAAACTCGATCCATTATTTTGATAAAAATATTTTTTGTTTAAGGAGGTGAGGGAAGCAGAGTAAATATTCGCGCTCAACATTTTATTTTTAAGGTTATCCAACAATATCTAATATATAATTCTAAAATTCCAATAAAGGGACAGTTTACCCTTTCTTAATAGGGGGTCCTCCAACGTTGTTCAAAAGCAAAAAAGGAGAACTTCCTCCTCTCTTATCGACTCCTAATTGCTCTAGATAGCTAAATTTTGGGTAGTACGATATGCTCATCAACTAGTTCAACAACGAACAATTTTTACAACTTAGATTTCTTACCATCTGTACGTCTTTAATACATGACTAGGTACAATGCCATCTTCTACCCTGCCACCCTCCTTCTTCATATTGACGGAATTAGTACGATATTTTAGTCCGTATCTCGTGAGTATTATATTTTCAGAGTAGATAAATTTAGTAGATCTTAAATAAGATTTAATGACCGTTCCCTTCCTCATTATCTTCATTTCTCAGCTTCTCTTTTACAAAATGAACACAAAAATCAATCCAGAAAGCAGATGAAAATTTCAGTATACATTTCTTTTTTCTCAAAGGAAAATTTCAAAACGAACTCACTTTCAGACTTCGCGCTGATGAGCTGATACATCAACAATTAGATTATCACGCCATCAATTCAATCATGGTGATCGGTAAGCCTTAATAACATTTATAAGGTCTAAAAGTATATCAAATCTCTCCTCCTTTCTTTCTTCAACAGGAGCCAAATTTTCAAATGTCCAGCTCATTACAAACTGATTATTCGCACAGTTGAAAGCCAAACATGAAACATGCCAGCCTTCCATCATCCTCTCTTCATTAGTACATAAATCTATCGCTTGCACTAATTTCAATAAAACAAACACAGCTGATGAATTATATTAATTTTTTCTCTTCAATATAAATTTTGAAAATTTCCCCATAAAAACCAACATCACGTATCAGTAAAATCCACACTGCACTAATCACATTAATTTTGTATCCTGCATTTTGAATAAAAATTGCAAAATTGAAAAACATATTTTCGATATGTACGCGAAAAATTTCAACTCGATGGTATACATATTGAATGCTTTCAACTTGAACGGGTAATGCGTTAATTCCATAAAGAGAAGATGGAATTTTCGGAGTTTCGGCGACTGCTCGAACCACTTCGAATTGTACACAATGTCGCGGAAATCCGCATTCTGCGTTAAAATGCATAATAAAAAATGTAAGATTTCTCATTTCACAGTATTCGTACAAGTACATACTTCTAACGTATAAATATTTCGGTACACACCAGATGAATGATCATTTCTCCAAAATAACAGTACAAAGCGAATATAAGACCAGCGAACAATTCGGTAGATAAGATTTTCACTCGGTACATGGTGTTGTCATTTTCCTGCATTTATATCAAAACATCAGATGATAATAATACGTGGATCATTTGTAAGAATTTCAACACTGAGTAGAATATTAAATAATCAAGTTAGTTATGGAGAAGAATCAGTACGCCCACCTGTAGCAAAATAGCACTCAATAAAACCATAGCGTCGACAAATATCACCAACGAATTGGCTGCGTAGAATCTGCAAGATTTGACGATATCATCGATGAGGCTATAAAAAAAAGAAAATCAAAAAAGAATGAGCATTTTCTTTAATACTGATTTTCGTAGGGTATTATAATCAAGTGTAGAGAGGGTTCAATGGGGCTAAAAAATCGAAACCCCCTTAAGATATCTAGAAGCCCTACTAAATCTACGTACCAAATTTCAACTTTCTAGCATAATTTGGAGGGGAGTTATGCAAGGAGTAAACTCAAAAAATAAGAAAAACGACCAAAAAACCACATTTTTGGGGCTATGAAGAGGTACAATGACACCGAAAAGGGCCTTCACTAAATGTACCAACCAAATTTCAACTTCCTATTTCAATAGGGTAGAAAGGTAGGGGAGAAACAGCCCTTTTTCAAGGTCAAATTGGGGTAAACTCCTAATATCTCCCTTCCCAATTGACCTCGGAAGCCAATTTTTGGATATGTTATGCAACATTAGATTCTCTATCGATTGGCTTGAACAGGAACAATTTTTGCGTTATTGGCCTCTCAGCATCCCCTGCCCTGAATTTGGTTGATTGATTTTGATCGGTATCGAGCACAGAAAGTCATTTAGTCTTCGGGAAAAATAAGAAAAACCGATCAAAAAACTACGATCAGGGGACTATGAGAGGATGCAATGAGGCTGAAAAGACGAGAGCCCCCAAAATGCATACTTCGGATTCCTACTAAATCTGCATACCAAATTTCTACTTCCTAGCTAAATTTGGAGAGGAGATAAAAAAGGATTTGCCTTTTTTTAAGGTCAAAAAGTGGAAAACTTTTCATATCTCCCTTTCAAACGGACCTAGGAGGCTGATTTTTGGATATAATCAACAACTTTGGATTGTCTGTCGATCGACTCAAAAATGAACAATTTTTGCGATTTCAGCCCTCCAGTATCCCCTCCATTAAATTTTGATATAACTGAATTTTAATCCGATATCATGCCAACTCCAGAATATTTAGCTTATCGCCAATCGAAACCAATTTCCCAAATTTGATCGATTTTGGTCGGTATTGAGCCGAGTAAATGATTTTTAGTTTGATGAAGGGGAGGGAGAGGTGATAAATTTAAAGTAAATAACACTTTTGATTATTTATAAAAATACGCTTGCTCCTGCAACTTCAGATTTATGCAAATATATCTACTTCGATGCAGATAACGTTGCATATCTATCAAATGGAAGGCTTCGCATGTACCGTGAAACACACTGCATACTATTCAACCCACTTGTGAACATACTGATGATAAATCAAGATCTTTTTCAAATCTTCATCCACGTTATCCATTGGCATCGATGTTAAATGCATCAGCTTCTCTGCAACGTCACAATTCGTACTCCGCCTGCGGATCGTTTCAAAGCTAACACGCTTCGACTCATTTTGTATATTTTTCGAATTCTGTCGAGACCACAACGATACTCGGTGCTTGATCTCAACTTCGGCTACCAATATTTCGAAATATTTACAATGAGCTTTCATCAGCACCATGAAACAGGTCACCAATAGGGCAGATCCAATGGCAAACGAATACAACACCGTTCCACAGACCACTTCTAACAGCATTGTTAAAACGTACACCTTGATCGAATTAACCCTCCACGGAAACCAACAAGGAAACATTAACGTGGCCGTGCTGCCGAGCTCTTCGTCAGTGCACAAGGCTGCCAAAATGGGTACCGATAATATAAAGGTAAATAAGCACGAGAACAAGATGCCAATCCGCAGAAAATAACTTTTCAACAGATCGTGGGTAATGCGAACGAATCTATCGTCTTTTTGTAGATCTTCTTCGACTCGATGTACGATGCTTAAAAAGGCCGACTTACGTATACGCGATATCCAAAAGTTATTTATTACGAAGACCATGGCACCAACGTAAACCGTATTATCCATGATGAATACCTTCGATTCTAAGGCGGCGTAATTTTTCAGCTGGCAAAAGCTCACCGTCGATGATAACAAAATCACAAACAGCATATAACACAACTCGTAGGATTTTCCTATGTTTGCGTTTATAGCGAATGGTAATAGGGAAATTTTCATCACAGTTCCGACGGTTATATCGTAATTTCTCATTTTTCACGATTTTCTACCGAAAGTAAGCCTTTTAGTTTAACCGCAGAACTTGGAAACGAGAGTGTAGGCTCGTTCGAAGGAAAAATTGTTATTATGTAGGATTGAAAGGCAATCATAAGCGAGTATAGGTAGCAGACAGAGGTACAAATTTTAGGTTTAAGACAAGACAGTTCCAATTGGAATGTATTGCGGTTAATTCTACTCGTAATCACACCTTTTGTATTTTTACACGATCCTAAAATATCGCAAATATTATAATCCACTTTGATATGTGACTGTTCTTATTATACATGCAAGAAGAATACGTCATAAACAGTAAAATATAGATATAAAGAAATTTCATCGCCTTACGGTGCCTTCTCAGGCTGATTTCCGTGAAATTTTAAAGTTACGTGAATGGTACTGAGGGAAATGAAGTAAATCAAAATGGTAAATTTCAAATTACATAGGTAAAAATTGTAGAAAATACTTAGTACTCTTTGCAGGCAAAGAGTAAACATCGAAAGAATGTAAGTTCTGATACTTCTTACGTTGTCGGTATAAATTCAACTTTTATATTCACTGTTTCTTAACAAATAATTTACCCCAAACCTCCTTAATATTTCAACTTGAAATCATAAAATCAACCATGGTCAAAGTCCACTGTTGACGGGTAAACCCGATGACGGGTCAACATTGGAATGCGCTATTAAACATATGTCATTTTCTTCAACAATCAAACTTGAAATCATAAAATCAACCAGGATCAAAATCAACTAATTTTCCTCAACATTTCGACTTAAAATCATATAATCAATTCAGAGTCAAAGTCAATCGTTTATGGGTCAACTCTAAACATCTTCAATTTTTCTTAAAATTTCAACTTGAAATCATAAAATCAACCGGGGTCAAGGTCAACTCATTTTCTTCGACATTTCAACTTGAAATCTTGAAATCAATTCAGAGTCAAGGTCAAATGTTGACGAGTCAATGAATGACAACATTTCAACTCACAATCATAAAATCGATTTAAGGTCAAAGTCCACTGTTTTGACGAATCAACTTCCAACATCTCTAATTTTCCTCAAAATTTCCACTCAAAATCATAAAATTAATCCTTCATGAAAAAAAGTCCACTGATGTCACGTCTTTAATTTTTTTCGACATTTCAACTTCAAATCATAAATGCAATCCTTCTTCAAATAAATCCGCTGATGTCATTCCAGGTCATAAAAATCTGCCACTGATGTAAGTCCAATAATATTGATAAAAACATGGAAAATTGATCAAAAATCACGAAAAGTTGATGAAAATAAGGTAAAAATTGACCTAAAATATGAAAAAAACATCGTTGAGAATTATGGAAAATTGAGCAAAAACTGGTATATTAATGCATAAAAAATACTGTACATCGATCAAAAATCTTGAAAAAAGGTTCAAGAATAGGTGAAAAATCACTCGTAATGTGAAAAACTCTTTATAAATTATCGAAAGTCAAGTAAAAATTGAAAGAAATGCTTCAAAAATGAAGAATATTGATCAAAGAACACGAAAAAATGTTGAAAATTATACGAAAAACGACCTAAAATATGAAAACAATTGTTAGAAATCACTGAAAATTGAACAAGAAAGTGAAAACTATGCTCAAAATTGGTCACAAATCACAAAACTTCTTGAAAATAGGGAAAAATTGACTTAAAACTTGAAAAAAAATGGCTAAAAAGCATTGAAAATTGATCAAAAATCTAAAAAAAATTGTAGAAAATCATTGAAAATCGGACAAAAAATAGACGAAAAAGCGTAAAAAATACACAATTATAACGAAAAGTGGTTGAAAATTGGAGTAAAATATGAAAAAATTGTAAGTAATCACCGAAAATTGGACACAACAACGTAAAATATCCTCAAAATTGGTCAAAAATCACAAACATTTGTAAAAATTAATAAGAAATTGACCTAAAATAATGTGGAATATTGATCTAACGTCACAAAAAATTCTTGAAGGTTACGGGAAAATTGACCTAAACTATGGAAATAAATCGTTGAAAATCATTGAAAATCGAACAAAAAATTTACAAAAAAACGTAAAAAAGGCCCAAAAATTACAAAAAAAAAAGGTTGAAAATTAGATAAAAATTGAGCTAAAAGATGAAAAAGAGTGTTAAAAATAACATACAAGCGCAAAATAATTAAACAGGATAAAACCACCAAAACATGTTGAAAATTACGTGAAAAATCGAGGTAAAATATGAAGAAATCGTAAGTAATTACCGAAAATTGGACAAAATAGCGTATAATATTCTGAAAATGAGTCAAAAATCACAAAAAATTATGAAAATTAATAAGAAATTTACCTAAGATATGAAAAAATTGCTAAAAAATATAGAAAATTGATCAAAAATAACGAAAAATTGTTGGAAACGAGGAGAAAAGAGGACAAAAATTGACAAAACAGCCTAAAAGAAGCAAAAAATTGTTCAAAAATCAAGAAAAATGTTGAAAAAGATGCAACAATTTACCTAAATTATGAAAAAAATTGTTAAAAATCATTGAAAATTGACAAAAAATAGTAAAAAATACAGTAATTGTTTAAAAATTACAAAAATATGTTGAACATTATGCAAAAATGAACCCAAAATATGAAAAAAAAATCATGAGAAATCACTGAAAATTAAACAAAAAATTGAAAAAAAAAACGTACAATGTGCTCAACATTGGTCGAAAATCACAAATTCTTGAAAATAAGAAGAAAATTGAACCTGAAATATGATTAGAATCTGTGATAATTTGGTACAAAAATTCGTAAAAAATACAGAACATCGATCAAAAATCACAAAAAATTTTGAAAAAAAAGCAAAAATTGGCCAAAATATGAAAAAAGTCAATATAAAATCATTGAAAATTGATTTAAAATAACGAAAAATAGTTGAAAATGAAACGAAAATTGACTTGAAATATGAAAAAAAATCGATTAAAATCATGGAAAATTGGGCAAAAATTGAACAAAATGCGTAAAAAAAGCAGAAAATCGATCAAAAATCAAGAAAAAAATTGCTAAAAATCATTGAAAATTGGCCAAAAAATTGACAAACACTCGTAAAAATTTCAGTAAATTGGCCAAAAACGAAAATTATCCGAAAATATGAAAAAAAAATCGTTTAAAGTCAAATTAAGAAGCAATTTTTCCTCTAAAACGGCGAACTTTGGAGAAAAATGACATAAAACTGAATTTGTAAAACATGAAATTCTCAGTCATCAGTTTACTATACATTTTTGTCTACGATGTACTATAATCGAGGTATTTGCAAAAAACGTTAAAACCCATGAAATTCAGAAGTTGAACTTTCAAACCTGGCATCAAGTCCAAAATTTAATCAGCTCTACTTTAACACGTAATCTATTTATTATTGTAATCTCAAGTTGCTCGAACAAGTTCAACTGCATTTATCATACCAGAAACAAATGAACTTACCAGCTCAGAAGTACGGTTTGGTGAGCATCAACTGCCACTAAAATATACACAACTCCTTTCAAACTCAAACCGAACCTACGATGATAAACTTAATATGTAATTTTCTTACTTCCTAAATATTGTGGCCTTATTAAACGAATCATGATATGACATCATGTACTATACTTTTACCTCTTTAACTCCACTTTCCTCTATTCAAGGTTACCACCTTGCAATTGGCAGTAGACTTTCCAAGAGACAAAACAGAAATCGGAAAAAACTAACCAAAAAAACATCAACAGAAATATCACATCGAAAAATATTAAATAATTTTCATCTATTTTATAATATATTTCAAAAATTTAGTGTTCATACAAAGCATTTTAAGACATAACCGTACATCATTTCGACAAATCATCGATTAATTTTTTTCATCAAATCGATCACGAACGATATTAAAAACTGTTGATGAAATAAGCTCACATACAATTTCTTCTCGAGCAATTATACAAGGTTTTCCTGAAAAAAAAAAAGAAAAAAAGAAAAAAGAACAACATTGATTACTAAATCACGTACCTTCTGAGAGAAAAAAAAACGAATAGTTTACAATCAAAGCAAACGCCAAGTCCAATCATACGTAAACGATTCGATTTAAAAAAAAAAAACTACTTACTTGCATTTAAAAATAGCTCACTGCAAAAAAAAAAAAAAAAAAAAAACTTCCAAAACGAGAATAACCTATCAACACAGATTAGAAACGATTCCGCTCGTAGGCATCCGTAATTTCAAAACCATCCATCATACAGGTGTTTCAATCCTGATGACCAGACCGCACGTTCTATATCGGTTAATTTCGTCATTTACGAAGAATTCAGCTTCGAAGACGCAAAACACGACGACGACCGGCGACGTAACAATTAATCGATGTCAGTGGATCTAAAGCACGTTGAGAGTAAATATACCAACGATCTACATGACATATTCAGCTCTCTCGTTCTCGTAAATATCTAATTCTTAGGTAGGTCTAGGCACAAGGCGGGTATTCCGGTGTTTGAAAAACTTAAAATGCCTCGAGTGGTGCCGCATCGTACGTATCTATAAAAGATACGTGTTATGTCGTGTCGTGTCGTGTACATCGTCACTAGCATCTGTAATCATATCGCAGGGGTCGCATTCGTCGTAACGATTACTAAAAAAAAAAAAAAAAACAAAAACAAAAACTACGCTAGTTTCACGCTATCTATTTCTATATAAAGATATCTAGGTAGTCATAATAATAAATTACGTGTGCTAAATAATTAAACCTAGTTACAGATACGACCATAATACTTTTAATATAAAGAAGGCGAAGACGACGGATGATTCAATAATTATTATAACGTAATCATCGCGAGACAGGTTCGAAGAGTAATTAAGTACCTACGTGGATTTAAAACAGAAGGAAACATTGAAGAGGTACTCGCGATATAGGCGAATGAACAATTTCCAAAATATTACAGCTTTTTCATTGGAAATTTTGATAAACGAAATCATGTCTTCTTTCAACAGACTCTAAGTAGCCCTCAGACGGCGAATCTAAGGTACCCCCTACCCACCGAATTTGCGTACCAAACTTCAACTTCCTCACTCAATACAAACCGATTCAAGACTTGGTCAAAATCGAAAGATGAAAATCTCTCCTTTTTTCACATCCAATTTCTCCAAATGGGCTCGTTTCACAAAGTTTTAAAAAATTCAATTTTTTTGATCGGATTTCTTCTGCTATATCGTCAAAGTAACCCAGTTTATTACAATTTGTAAACCCCCCATCCTTCCTTTCCAGGGAGAGGAAGCTTATCAACGACCATTTTTGAGCATATCAAGTACCGATTTCTATTTTTATCTCACCCTTCCCGCAAAACTGAAATCTTTTACTCGGCTCGATACCAACAAAATTTATTCAAATTCGGCCAAAACGCATACATCGATGGAATATTTGATATACATATATATATATGTGAGTAGAGATGACCTAGCGTCAAAATTCAATTACGCCCAAATTTGACGAAAGGATGTTGAGGGACTAAAATAGGAAAAATTCTTCGTTTTCGAATCAGTACACAGGGAATGAAAAGTTGTAATCATATTCAAAAATCAACCCACTACGTCCATTAGGAAGCGAGATATGAAGGGTTTCTCTGTTTTTGACCTGGAAAAAACCCGGTGACTGCAAAATTTAACACTTATTACGTCTTCAGAGCATTTTTCTCCGCAATTAAGATGTACCAAAATTTTCACTCGTAACGATACTCCATTCTTATTCCTCGAATTCGCCATTAAACAGAGCCCACTAACGGAATATGAAGAGTTTTGATAGAGTGAGATAGAGTTTATGATCCATAATCTGATTATAGACATTTAACCCCCCCTCCCCCCTCCAATCTTTACCCTTCAGCTTATGTCGAAAAAATTAAACTAAAAAGTAAACATAAAACAGTTCTAAAATATTTGGAAATATTTAAAGACACCCCCCCCCCAATACTTAAAGTTATAGAGCACTAGATACGTTTTAAGGAGGACTAACAAGTTGGAAGTAAACATTTCAGTTAGATTCGCCTGAAAAATATCAATAGATTCGTCACGTTCAAACCAGCAAATCGAAATAATCGAAGATGTTAGATAAATTGCATACTCAGTTCGCCGTATTTCGACACGTTTGTGAAAAAAATCAGTAATGGAAATCGAAACAAAAACAATAAAAATGAAACAACATCGCTAATATTGACGCCGAATGAAGGGACCAGATGTCTGAAATTTGAAGATGGTTAAGAGGGGGGGAGGGGCGAAAATCGATAAACTGCTCGTTTAAAAATCAATCGATATGTGTAGAATTAACAGTTGACTGAAATAACAAATTTAAAAATCAGCCTCTTTTAAAGATCGTTTTTTTTTTATTTTTATCGTAAAAAAAATTTATTCTTCATGTACCCCCCCCCCCTCCTCCACTCCATTGTACTAAAAGCAAAGAGGCTAACATTCAGCAAAAAGATTTGGTAAATGTTTCTGACGTGCTTTTCGCGGATTCGTCGTTCCAGCAATAAACGCCCTCCCCTCTCCCTCTCCCAATCATATACAATTCCAAAAGCTCAGATCGAGAACAGCAGAAATTAAAAAGAACGTAAAAATATGTCAGTGTTGACAAACTGGATTGAAATAAATTGGAAAAAAATACACATCTCTTTGCGAAGCTTTTTCAGCCTTATTTTCGTTACATTACCGTCATGAGAA
The DNA here is from genome assembly GCA_900060175.1 of Ferrisia virgata. Classification (NCBI taxonomy): domain Eukaryota; kingdom Metazoa; phylum Arthropoda; class Insecta; order Hemiptera; family Pseudococcidae; genus Ferrisia; species Ferrisia virgata. The sequence continues at coordinate 15,238 of FIZR01017637.1, forward strand.
TTGAAGATAGGAAGGGTTCAATGGGGCTGAAAAGTCAAAACTCCCAAAAGGCAGAATATCTGATTTCAATTTCCCAGCCCAATTTGGAGGGGAGTTATGCGAGGAGCAAATTCAAAAAATAAGATAAACCGGCCAAAAAACCATATTTTTGGGGCTGCGAGGGAATGTAATGAGGCTGAAAAGTCGAGAACCCCAAAAGCCACACATAAGGCACTTGGAGGGGAGTTATGCAAGGTACGAACTCAAAAAAAAAGATAATACGACCAAAAAATCGCACATCTGGGACCGTGAGAGAGTGTAAAGGGGGCTGAAAAGTTTAGACCCCCAAAAGGCACATCTAAGTTCCCTGTTAAACGTACCTATCAAATTTCAACTTCCTAGCTCATTTTGGTGGGGAGATAGGGAAGGCAGAGCCCTTTTTCAAAGTCAAAAAGGGGAAACCCCTCATATCTTTCCTCCCAATTGACCTAGGAGATTGATTTTTGGATATGTTATACATTTTTAGATTCTCTTTCGATTGACTTAAAAAGGAACAATTTTTGTATTCTTAGCCCCTCGGCGCCCCCTCCCCCAAAGTACGACAAAACTGAATTTTGACTCAAGGTCATCCCCACTAATATATATCTAATCTGCCGCCGAACTAAGCCCATAAACCGAATTGGAGCGATTTTGGTCAGTATCAAGCAGAGTAAATGATTTTAATGTTCGGAAAAAAATTTTAAAAAAATGAAAAAAGTAAAGAAATGGGGAGGAACAGCCCTTTTTTAAGGTCAAAAAGGAAAAACGCTCATATCTTCCCTCTTAATTAACCTAGGAGGTCGATTTTTGGATATGTTATATAACTTTGGATTCTCTATTGATTAAATCAAAAAGAAACAAATTTTGAGTTTTTGACCCCTCAGCACTCCCTCTCCCAATTGAGGCAAAATTGAATTTTGTCCAAATTTCATCCTCACTCATATATATATGTATAATTCGCCACCAAAGTGATTCGATTGACCGAATTGGGACGATTTAGGTCAGTATTAAGCAGAGTAAATGATTTTGTTGTTCGGAAAAAAAATAAAAATAAATATCTGACACGGCGAAAAATTGTCTTAATGGTCTTCTAGGGTCCCAAAATGGATTTTGTTGGTATTCCCCCCCCCCCTCAACTGCCGTTGGTTGATAGACTATAATAGCCTGGTTTTCATTGACAATATGACATAGAAAATTAGGCTAAAAAATCAGGCTAAAAATTAAGGTATCTACTATTTACCATTATTTGACTCGCTAAAAAAAAATCATCATTATAAGTTTATTCAATTCTAAGGTTAATTCGATCACTGGTAAAATCTAAGGTCGCATTACGATTTACTTTTCATTCACCTCGATCAAAAATCAAGATCGAGTTCACGTTCAACCTATGTAGAAGAAAGACCGAATACCGAATAAAACAGTTGGCGAATTTTTTTGTCGACAAATTATACAAATTACACAGCACAGAACAATACGAAATCATTATACTACATTTTAGAACGTTGTAACTATGTATTCGTCGCATCGCCTCGCACCCATATTAAATGATCCATTCGATCGATTAATATCGTGAGAAAATATGAAAATTTACATTCCATAATGACCGTCCGATTGCGTAAAATAATCTCCGTAGGATATAATCATATGGCAGCGTAGGCCTACACTCGCTCGGCAGTTGGGAAAGCATTCGACAACACTTTAGATCGGAACAATTAAAATCACCACCACATTTACGAAAGCCATTTCCATTGGCCGAATCAAATCGACTGTACAGATCAGTTAAATCTCTATCCGATACATGCATTACAATTTGATCTGAAATGCAGTACAACCATGTACCACGTAGCAGTTTATTTTATTAGGCGCTGCTGCGATGACGAGAAAGGACCCCCATCAGCATCATGCAGCATACACACACAGCACTACCAACAGTCACCCTTTTATTTTACTTACTCGCCTATATTATATGTATTTTTTTACTCTCAATCAAAATACGACCGTTAAAAATACAATATGGTGCAATTGAAAAGGAATCGTTATACCGAAGCATATCAAATTACCAACTTTTAATTGGTATACGTTTTATTTACGAATCAGCTAGCTACACGTTGATTCGAGATTCTATAACCTAAGTACAGAGAGGTAGGTTGGACGATAAAATACTGTTTTGCTATAGTGCTTCAATATATATATATATATATTTATAAGATGCTGTTTTACTGGTTTTTCTGCTAAAAATACTTAATACCTACTTATTGCCTGGTATAGAAATAATGTCCTACCACAATGTAACGTATGTTGATCGATACGGATATTATTATATTATTATTCGTATAAAGTACCAACTACATATACGATAAAGAACACACACACACACACACACCGAGGGTAAAATCGATACTTGGGGTAATAACGACCGTTATTTCGAGGGTTTTGCTAGGGATTTAAATTTCCAACAAATGGGTACTGGCTGGCCTGGCCTGTGTATCAAAATACAGTGGTGATAGCTGTATAAGGATTTAAATAGCTTCGATTGTTTTTCCGTTACAACAGATCAACACATAGTGCTCCCCCTCCCCCTCCTCCGAAAAAAATCCCATACTTGGTAATTTTCACTTCACCATATTCTACGTTGGTATAAAAATACAACCAGGAAGAAACATTTCAATCTGAGCAAAAGTCCGTTAGTCGTAAAACACATCACATACCTAGGTAAAAGGTAAAGCTAAAAGGTAAAGGTACATGTACCTTATACGGATAGGTAAGGAAAAGGGAAGGTATTGCACTATGCCTTATTGTAATATACCGACGAGCGTGTGCAGCAAAAAGAAATATATAAAAGTGAACGCGAAAAAAGAAAGAAAGAGAGAGAGAGAGAGAGAGAGCGCGAGAGAGAGAATTGCCAGATGTCTTATACACCTGAACGTATCAAAGTTGTTGGGAAAAGAAGAAGAAGAAGAAGGTACATAAAACTGCAAGATACACACAGGTTAATGCTAAGCCATCCGTAGGTATTGCACACTCGGTTAGACATTATTCGAAAAAAGAAAAGAACCTTAGCACGGGTCCCATTCATACAAAGAATTTCTCGTTCCTTTCTTTTTTTTAAGGGATTTTGTAAAAGATGCACCTTAGAGGGTCGCCTCGATCGTCGATCCCTATGCTCATATGATTTTTCATTGTGCTCTTTCTCACTCTGTCTCTTTCTCTTTCGCTCGTCGTAAGGATCAGCTTGTAGCGATGACGATATCAACGGTAAATATGAAATCGAATTTCTACCTGCCTTATCTCCCAGTACCTAGCCTGCTGTCTCTATACGCGATTTTTCATTTATTATAATATTTTTTTTTCTTCGCTTTGTCGTTTTATTATCGCGTAATGTAACCGTCGTCGTCGTCCTCGTCCTCGTCACCAAGATAGACTTTTTTTTTTCCTCGTTTCTGCTTCGTTTATGAACAACCCAAGAGGAGAGATTGGTATTGGGTATGGTACGCGGTTGGTTATCGTATTGATAAATCTGTACACTGTTAGCTGCGGGTTTCCTCGTATCAAGCAGATTTTTCGTCAGCGCAATTACCTTCGTACTTGTTATTGTTGTCGAATGTAGTTGTTGTGTATTGCAAAACATTCGTATCTCCGATGGTTATATATATATATATATATATGTATATATATTTTAGGGTTTAGGGTTTACAAATTAGAGAAAAACGGCGAAGATATGTTAAAATGTGGTAACCGTTTACAATGCCTTCGTACGAGTATGTATATTGTGTTATGCACTAAGGGTGTATTGTTTTTTTTGATTTTTTTTTTTCGGTAGAGGGGAATTAAGTAATGATGAAAGATTAGAAGAGGATACAGTATAGGGTAGGAAAACAAATTTTTTCATGTGTGAGATCGTTGTGGCGTTGTTTGGTGATAATAAATGTTAGAATTGGGCGCAATGTGTCTTACCTGTGCTGAAACTGGAAGTTATACTGGTAGTAGCGAAAGATAGATACGTGCTATCAGATATAGATATTTTTTTCAGATTAGACTTCAGCTGAAAATCACTTATATTTTATTCAATCAGATTCCAGTAAAATTTCAATTTTTGTTTGGCTAAGAAACATAAATTTTTGACTACTTACTCGAAATTTTGCTCAAAATTGAATTTTAACCCCATGCCCCTTCTCCGTTGGATTTTTTCGAAAAATTAATGTTGGAACTAAATTAATACGACTAAGAAACATACACTTTTGACACCCTTCTCGAAATCTTGTTCAAAATCGATTTTTGTCAACCCCCCTCCCCCTTCTACCTTCCCTCACTCCCCTTGGACAAAATTTTTCGAAAAGTAACGTCAGAACTGAATTTAGATGGCTGAGAAATATACATTTAGATACCCTACTCGAAATTTTGCTCAAAATTGAACTTTAACCCCCCCCACTCCCCGTTGGACTTTTTCGAAAAGTTAATGTTGGAACTGAATTCATACGACCAAGAAACATAAATTTTGACACCCTTCTCGAAATTTTGTTCAAAATCGATTTTTGTCAACGTAGCCCCCCCCTTCTACCTTCCCTCACTCCCCCTTGGACGAAATTTTTCGAAAAAATAACGTCGGAACTGAATTTAGAAGGGTGAAAAATATACATTTAGATAGCCTACTCAAAATTTTGCTCAAAATTGAATTTTAACCCCCTGCCCCCTCCCTGAGGGACTTTTTCGAAAAGTTAATGTAGGAACTAAATTCATACGACTGAGAATCATAAATTTTAATACCCTCCTCGAAATTTTGTTCAAAATCGATTTTCGACTCCGACGCCTCCATTCCTACCTTCTCTCACTCCCCCTTGGACGAAATTTTTCGAAAAAATAACGTCGGAACTGAATTTAGAAGGGTGAAAAATATACATTTAGATACCCTACTCGAAATTTCGCTCAAAATTAAATTCTAACCTCTCTACTCTCACTCATCCTGGGACTTTTTGAACAAAATATAGTTGAAACTGAATTCAGAAGGCTGAGAATTTTATACATTTAAATACTCTACTCGAAATTTTGTTCAAAATTGAATTTTAAACTCTCTGAGTTCAGAAAGCAAAGAAGCACGCATTTTGACATTCCCATCAAAATATTTCCCAAAATTAAATTTTGAGGCTCACCTCACCCACCATTGGGTTAAAAAAAAAAAAATAATAACATCGGAACTCAATTCAGAAGACTAAGAAACGTGCACTTTGACACCCTCCAAATGAATTTTGTTCAAAATTGAGTTTTAACCAGCCTCCTCTCACTCGCCGTCGGATTTTTTCGAATTCGGGACTGAATTCATACGACCAAGAAACCTAAATTTTGATAGATAGCCTCCTGGAAATTTTGTTCGAAATCGATTTTTATCAACCCTCCCTCCCTTCTACCTACCCTCACTCCCCCTTGAACGAAATTTTTCGAAAAAATAACGTCGGAACTGATTTTAGAAGGCTGAGAAATATGCATTTAGATATCCTAATTGAAATTTTGCTGAAAATTGAATTTTAACCTCTCTCCTCTCGCTCACCTTTGGACTTTTTTGGAAAAAAAATATCGCCGGAACTGAATTCAGAAAGCAGAGAAACATGCATTTTGACACTCCCCTCATAATGTTTTCTAAAACTAAATTTTGAAGCTCACCTGACCCACCCTTCGGGTTTTTTGAAAAAATAACGTCGGAGCTGAATTCAGAACAGTAAGAAACGTACATTTTGACCCCCCCCCTGTGACCTTGGATTTTTCGATTTTACTCAATTTTTTTTTGCCAATTCCTCTCAATGGTCTGGTGAAGGAAATATCAACATTTCAACTGAAACCTTGGTAATCTTCGAAGATAGTGAGGTGGTGGGGGGGCCTAGTTTCATACCTATTCGCAATTTTCAAACAATTGCGATTTTTTATCAAACGGCTCAACTTTGAAGGCTGAAAGGCGCATATTTCGCGATTGGTTAGACTTAGATTTATTTGAGAGGTTTTGTAGGCAATTAAAAGTGAATTCAAAATTAATAATAAGCAAAATTTTAAAAGCTCAAAGTTCAGTCCAACTTTTCGTGATGAGCATAAAGGTTCAGAGTTTCCATTTGAAAATCCGGAAAAATTACCGTCAACAGATTTTTTTATGCTTGCTTCAACCAATCAATTTTCAAAATGGGAGCTTAATACCGCTGGAAGGTTCAGAAGGGTCTTCAATTTTAATAAAAATTCCAAAAAATGAAGTGACATATCTTTTATTACTAATTCGAGAACGCTGAGTTCGAATATCGGCTGATTTTTTTAATTCGGCCCCTCTAAATCACCCCCCATCGACCCCCTTCAATATGGTCAAAATTCAAAGCAATGGAAAAAATGAAGCGAAATATCAATTTCTACTAATTCAAGAATGTTGACCTCGAATAACGGTTCATTTTTTTTGGATTCGGCCCCTCTAAACCACTCCATCAGCCCCGTTCAATACGATCAAAATTCAAAGCAATGGAAAAAATGAAGCGAAATATCAATTTCTATTAATTCAAGAATGTTGAACCTCGAATATCGGTTCATTTTTTTGGATTCGGCCCCTCTAAACCACTCCATCAGCCCCGTTCAATACGATCAAAATTCAAAGCAATGGAAAAAAAGGAAGCGAAATATCGATTTTAACTAATTTAAGGTCACTGAGTTTGAACGTTCGCTCATTTTTCCAATACGGTGCGTCGATGCGTGCCCCATCCCCCCTCACCTCCCACAACATGTCCAAATTATAAGAAAAAATTAATACAGCAATTGACTTATCAATTCCTACTAATTCGATATCTCTGGAATCGAATATCAAATTATTTTCTAGATTTAACTTCTCCATGCTCTACACCGAAAATGAGGGTACACATTACAAGAAAATCTAGTCAAGAAGATAACAATAAAAATGATCATCTGACATGTGCAAAAAATGGTCTTATTGGTTTTCCAAAACTCCAGAACAAATTTTGTTGATATGCACCTCTACCCCGGTCATTGTAAACGTTAACCTTGGCCCAGCCCCCATTCTAAAAAGGTTATTGTCGAAATATTGGCGTTTCCTTCACCAGACCATTACGAGGAATCGGCACAAAAAAATAATTTCAGCAAAATCGAAAAATTCAAACTCAAGATGTAAAACATGAGCTCTCAGCCAGCTCCTACGGATATTTTGTACACTTTTGAAAATTTTTTAAAATTCAAAACTACTACCACGTTTCTTGGAACGAAAAAAAAAAATTAATTTATGAAATCCGTTTTTTGTTTTGTCCTTTTGTGTTGGTAAATGACAGGGCGTTCCAATTTTAGTATTTTTTTCAAAAATTTGACTAAGGTAGCCAAAAAAAAAAGTTTCGAATGATATTTGAGGTGTCTAACTCGACCCTTAAGGCCTCCCAAATTACATACCACAGTAGCCAAATAAGACTAAAAATCACACAGGCCTAAAATTTACACCGCAAAACAGAATACATATACCTAGAATTTCAAAATTAAAAACTATCCCACTATCGTAACGATATTAAAAAAAAAAAAAAAAAAAAAATGAAGATGAAAACGGACGAAGGACGTAGAACTATGCCACAAGCAGAATCTCGACAGCAAAAACACACAAATAATAATTCTCGCGTAACATCATAGGAGGCCATTTAGGGAAATCTGATTTTAAAACAGATTTTCGACACGATCGAAAATGTAATACATGATCATAATATATATGTAAATTATAGAATACTCACATACCGATGACTAGCGAGGTATTGAATTCATCATATTAGGTATATCAACTTTTAGCATTAATTACCACCCATGCAGAAGTATACCAACCCCCCCCCCTCACCACGAAGTACAGCAACGCGATAGAACCAGAAGAAGAAGAAGAAGAAGAAGCAGGAGAAGTCCACAAGCTAAAAATGACCAAAATAAAAGCAAAAGCAAAAGCGCACCTTTGGCTTCGTATAGCTTGGTACCTTGCAGAGCTTGCAGCTGTGCTGGATTCACCGTTAAGGTACACAAGTACCACATAATGGCTAGCACATGCAAATTCTGCACTGGCATCAGACTGCTGTGTAGGGCTTGGGTTATTACATACAGTCGACGATGGCGAAATTAGGAAACCCTGCGGTAATTGATTTTTGTCACCGAACATAGCTTCAGTTACGAGGGAGGGCAATAATACATATATACGCGTACACACTACACATACGTACACCGCACCCAGCCCGGCCCGGCCGAGGGTGAATTGTTTAGCACGCCGAAATAAAAAAAAAAAAAAAAAAAAACAGGCAGATGTTTTGCA